>PVKA01036774.1:0-21539 GCA_004027165.1 Ctenomys sociabilis
TTTTAAATTGAAAACCTGAAGTTTAGCTCACATTTACTTGCTAGATGGTTTGGTTTCCCTTGCTTTCCTTGGGGCTTCACTAAGTGTATTGTTAAAAGCTGGAAAATAAATGAAAAGCATATCTACCAAACTTATTGCAGATGAGGAAAAACATACAAACCACATGGATGAATTGTCCAGATGACTGTTTTATTTATGGTTAAACCAGTAAAAAACCTCAATTTTTGCATGGATAACAATGGCAGTAATACCAACAGTGGCAAAATGAATAGTATGATAAGCCAAATTAATCTTCCTATGGTGTTTCTATGAGAAAAGAGAACTATGTACTTTTGTCTGTATCTGAACAGGCATAACTCTCAAGAAATCATGCTTTTTATGGAAACTTTGAGCACACTAATCTTGGTAGTGTTTGGATAATATTTTTGAAAGGATTTCCATTAATTTCCATGAAATAAGGCCTTACCTTTTTATACTATATTCCAATTATTCACCAGGAAAACACAAACACCATCATACCTCTGAGACTATTTCATGCAAATAAGTGCAGAGTCGGAAGACTGTGCTCACATGTCATCTTTGTTATTACTAGACTTGCTGTGGTTACTTTTCTGTCTTGCTAAGGCAAACACCCAACAACCAAGGTTAAAGGAGAAAGATTTATTTAGTTCACGTTTGTAGACGTTTCAGCCAACAGGTGGCTGGCTCCCAGGCAGAGCGTACATGGCAGAGGAGCATCACAGAAGACTATAGTTCATAGCTAATGCAAAATAGAAAAAGCAGGGCTGGCCAAATAGCTCAGTGGATTAAAGCACTTACAAGCAGGCTCAGGGGCCAGGGTTCAATCCTCAGGCCTGCTGTGCTGGCCCTGCCCCTGGTGCTTGCTGAGATGGCAATTCTGACTGGACAAGGTGGTGTGCCTATAATACCAGCTCTTGGGAGCCTGTAAACAGGCAGATCACTAAGAGTGCAATCTAGTAGTGAGACCCTGAACACCCTATAGACCCTTCCCTGAAAAAAATAATAGAAAAAGCAATAAAGGAAGAGACAAGATTCTTTCTGTCTCTTATAACATATGCAGGCTGCCCACCCTGGGGCAGAGGTAGCACTTACACCATTAATCCTAGCTAGAATGAGGCCAAACTCATCAATGGTGATTTAATGACCACATACCCTTAATCCTAGCACCACACACTCTAGATTCAGCCACTTCTGTAGGCCCCATGAGGCCTTTGGAAGACATCTAGACACAAATAACATAACTATAGTTCAGGGTTACAAATAAAATTTTTGAACTTAATTCACTAATGTTCATTTCACACTTACCAATTTCATAAACTCATGTTTTGCCAAATATTACACCTTCAAACAGTTTGTGAAAAGACATTTTTCTAATTTATGTTGTATTTCACCCTGAGTGAGATTCCTGCTAATTGTCTCTTACTTCTAAAAATTCTAACTTTGTAAAGTACAATGACTCTTTCATGCTAGTGCAGCAGTGACCTAGTCTGAATGCTATGCTCTTTGTTTGGAAAAGTCCATTCCATTGACTTCACGGGTAGGTAATGTACCCCAGAGAAGCAAAACAAATTTTTTTTTTCAAATAAAACATTTTGGAGTGCATTACTGCTTCATGCTCACAAGGCCGCTTGTGCCAAGTTCTTGGGAGGCGGTGGTGGACTCTTTCATTCTCAATAATAGATCTGAGGATTAGAATGTTGAAGGATTAGGAAGCACTAAGCACTGAGGCCTGGCATTGTCTCACTATGGTGAGATCATAAGTCATCTTTTTTCCTGTGAAAAGGGCCTCTACATGGTTTTACCAATCTGAGTCTCTCTAACAGTAGGAGATTGTCAAGGCTCCAATTAGGAAGTCCCTAAGCCCCAAAGTTAATTATGGGAGAAGTGAAAGTGGTGGAAAAGTTCACTGTTGGGAAAGAGAAGAGTTAATCAGCCGTTAGCCCCACTGGGTGAATTAGAAAGGGTGGAGTTCACCACACAAAGAAGGGAAGAAGGGTTCAAACCACCCCACTCACAGGGAATAACTGATTACTGTTGTTAAATAAGTTTCAGTAATTTTGAAGAGCAATAAAAGACTATAGAGGACACATGGTTACTTGTTTCAGTTAAAATGATTCTTGACCTCTTATGAACAGTAAAAGAAAACACAAAAAATGTTTAAAGTACTAAGGAAAAGGAACATTATGAAAACAGTGATTCTTCTTTGATAGACAAGGTCAGGAACTTTTGGCCTAATGTGTAACAGTAAGCATTGTGCCAATTAATAATAATTAAAGGTAATGTCAGTGCCCACCATAGAAGGAAGGTTAATGAATATCAAAGATAGACTGTACATTATTGAAATAGCACAGAACTAAGCATGAACATTAAAATAGTGATGAAAATTACAATAGCAATGTTGATTAAACTTAAGCCTTCGAAACAATCAAGCTAAGTCATTTCATAAGTAAATGGATTAGTATATATACAAATCCAGGTTTGGAGGCTCACACGTGTAATCCTAGCAAGTAGGAGGTTGAAAACAGGAAGATCAACTATGAGTCCAAGCTGTGCAATGAGACCCTGTACCAAATGCCTGAAAAACGGAAAATAAAATATATTTATATAATATATTATATATTATTATTGGGTGAATTTCTTCAAGATCAAGAATACTGGGCAGGGGCTGTGAGATGGCTCAGTGGAATAAATACCTCCTTGGCAAGAGGGTGGGCCTGAGTTCAATCAAGAATATTGGGCAAGGGCCAGACAGATAGCTCAGTAGATTAAAGAACATAGAAAAATTGATTCTTGTACTGCCCTTGTGAAAATGAGCCACGCTGCCAGTTCAGAGCAGTGATCTCAGTATTGTTCATGAGAGCAAAATAAATTAACCTTTCTTTAAATAGTGTGAACATGATCCCAATTCTGTCTCATGCCTATCGTTGGCATAATTAAAATGGCATTCTTTTTCACTGTCAAAATAACTTATGTGATCAGCATATTTCAAATCAGTGTATCATGCTGCTTATTTCTATTAGTAGCTTAGTTTTCCTGTAATCCATAGAAACTGGCACCTCGAACTCAGGTGCTAACACCTAACTGTCATGTGCTAGAAATGAGGGTGCATGTGTATCAGGTTGCAAAGCGAGCAAACCTTGTCAAGATCTGTTGCACACAGAGTGGCAGTGCAAGAAAGAAGCAAACACAGGCAAGATTACCTAGTGCAAGAGTGGAGATGAAAGAAAACAGATGGGGTTAGAAATAACTCCCTGCACAGCTGTTATTTCTTAAAGCCCTTCTTAAAGACCTACCATTAAACCAACCCAGAAAAGATCAGACTAAGAATGTCACCTCTACGCGTAAATTTACTTTTCAGAGGCCCTCTAAATAGACACCTTTAAAATAAAAAAGGAGAGACAGATCATAGAAGCCATGAAATAAGGCCCCAGGAAATATGTATGGAAAAGACCTCCATGTGTAGTGTTAGAAACCTGGTACTAATGGGAAGAAAATAGACCAACTAAGAAAGCTACTAAATTTTTGGAATGAAAAATCTGGCTGACAAATACCTGTGCCTATTTGAACCATAGGCAGACATATATTACCTATCCAGTTTCAGATTTTAGCATAGAAAATAATGAATAAAGAAGACCCTCGATGAAAGGCAAAGCCACGACTTGGGGAAGATGACAATTAAGAGAGTTACTAGGAAAGAAGAATTGAAGTAGAGGGAACTGACCAAGTGTTTATTTATCTTCCAGAGCTAAAAATCCTCACTATTTCTTGACTAAAGACCCTCACTGGATTTGCTATTGTCTTTCTCCTTTCCTGGTTGAAATCTTATTTTTTCCCAATACATAGACATATAAAATTTAGTCATATCCACCCACCCGATCATCTTCCTTCACCCCTCCCCACTTAACTGAAGTCTTCATTGTAGGTCTGAAATTCATACCCTACCACTGGAGTTGTGTGATAAGAGATAGACACACACATAACTGACCTTTTGCCTACATGCCATCGGACCACAACCACTGGACCAGATCAAAAGCACTATTTATGGGTCCGGGGAGATGGCTCAGTGGAATGGGTGCTTCCCTGGCAAGCGAAGGGACCTGAGTTCAATCCCAGTTCTGCCAAAAACATAACAAAACAAAACAAAACAAAACAAAACAAAACGCTATTTATATAGAGAATCAGCTTCACAAAATTATAGCCATGTTGGCTGTAAACACCATTCTGCCCACCAAATGACCTGATTTTGTAACCCACACTGCTTCCCATCTTTGACTACAATTCATTAATTGTACTCTGTGGATATCTGGATACGTCTGTCTCTTTGGTCTTCAGACACTTTGTTTTCATGTACAGGAGCTGGAATTTTCAGAAATAGCCCATTATGTAGGGAACCTAAATCCTGTGTAGGTGTGGTAGATGGAACACCTGAAAACCTGTATGGGTCTTTGGGAATGTCCTACAAAGCAAGTCAATGTCTTGCCATACAAGTGCTTGGATAAGGATTGTAGGGCTCTGAGGTGGACACAGAAGGTATACACCAAGCTAGGTCTACATTTTTCTGTAAATATTGTTATTCATTCTGCTCATGAGTGGCATCTAGGGCCAATATTCCTGAGCATTTTTTTTTGGCAGATGTTGGACTTTGACAACATTTTAGCCACTGAAATTTGATGTGGTATTTGCCTTATTAGATTAGGATTTTTAAGACACAGAGCATTTGCTCCTGGACCTGCTGTCCCCAAAACCAGTGCATATAGGGTACTGTAGGTTAAGTTTTAGCCATGCAGAAAAGATGCCCTCTGCTAAGGAGGAAATGATCTTGCCTTGTCAGCCTATATTATTCACTAGTAAAGTAAGTTATATAAGAGAAATAGAGGGTTTTCCATCACTCATTCAAGGACAGTTTGTTACCAAATCCAACACAGTTATGTTATTTGTCTCATTCCTCTGTTAGGTAAAGCCATGTGCAGGGAGCAGCTGCTAAGTGTCAGATACTTGGGGAGGCCTAGCTCCATGCTTAGGCTTCCAGGCAGTCACTGGGACTGTTCCCCAGTTTGGTACTGTGTCCACACCTTGGTGGCTTGCAGTCTTCCACACCAATCCCTGCAGGGTCACAGAGAATATCTACAGCATGATGGAAATGCTATGGAGGTCTTTCACTAGAAGAGCTCACCTTCCCACTTTCAGATGCTTCATTTCAAAGCTGATTTGCAAATACACTAAAATCCTCCAGGAAGATAAGTTTTGTGTATTTTTCATGCTTCAAAAATATAACAAATGCATTTATTTTGCCCATATTTTGATAATTTGAGCTTTACACATAAATAAAAATTCAAAGTCCAATTTCATATACTTGGATTCTGGGAGTTTTCTATGTAATTCAAGTTGCAACTGAGTTTTTAGTAAATAAAATTTTATATCCCACAACCTCATGAATACAGTGAATTCAGGCTACAATGCATCTTTTCATTTCTTAGCTATATTAAACTTTGTAAGATAGTGGAAATAAAAATTTTAAAGAAAAACATATTTCCAAAGAAAAGGTCCTTGGTTCACCCTGGTAAACTCTCCCTGCTTACCTAAAATCTTTTTATAGTCTGTGTATTTCCCTGTGAGGGAAATAAATCCCGAAGGAGGAAGTTTCTCCTACTGTCGAAGAAGTTTTGCCTTCCTAACACTCCAACATCCAGATGCCTCCAATTAATATCAAACAGGTTAAAGAATAATAATAATAGCTTCCTAATGTGAAGATATAAAGTTAAGTTCTAGAGTCATTCATCCATTAATTTGCTTATAACAATAACAATAAATAACAAATATTTATTGCCAGGCACTGCTGTGGGCCCTGGGTCAGCATCAATCACCCAGAGGCCTCGCTCTATAATGTTCCTTGACCAGTGTGGGCACAGGTCCCTTCTAAAAGGTGCTGACTTATTTGTCAGAACCGGCCACTGCATGCAAGTCCTTTGTGTATAGCACTTCCTGTCTAGTGAAATTTCCTTTGAAAGTATGATCTTTTAGGATAAATAATTTTTCTTTCTCAGGAACAATATTCTGCTACTCCAAAGCAAGAGGTCTGAATTTCTGTCTTTTGTGCCCCTCTTTGCATAGCATCATTAGTGCCAGTTCCAGCTGGTTAGCTTCCACCTATCTGTAGTGCATTCTTGTTCATTTTTTACACCTTAGCTCCAGTGCTACTTCTTTAAGTAAGCGTGCCTGACATTCTACTTTATGTAAGGTTTTTATGACCTTGTAAAACTTCATTTATTTCCTCTCAGGCACTTCAGTTATACAGTGACTATACTATGTTTTGTACAGTTATTTAATTGTTTTCCCCACCATAACCAGATTCTAAGCTCTATGAAGTCAAAGATCAGGCATTTGAATTCCTCAGTTTGTCTTGTGCCTCGTAGAGCTATTGATTGAACGCAAACAAAACCTCACAAATTTGTAACTATTAATCATTATAAATCGCCAAGTGAATGATGAATGTGTTACAATGTTTATGCTAGCAGTTGTCATCTGAAGATTACATAAGATGAACATGCTACTCAAGACAAGGGTTGGGAATATAGCACAGGAGTAGAGGACTTTACCTACTATGCATGAGGCCTTGAGTTCAATTCCCAGTAGCACAGAAAAAAATAAGTGGGGAAAAAAAAAAGATATGAAATGCCTGTTATTGTCAGTTCTCCTAGTCATATGGAGAGTTGTGAAAGTCATGTCTCTAGATTCCCATTTCGTTTAAGCTTGCTGCTGCTATTTCTCCAGCCTGCTGCTTGCTGTCTTCAGGGTTTATGTCCAAGCAGTTGACTCTTCAGTGTTTTACAAGATATGTTTATGGTCTGTATAAAATTATGTTTCAGTTACTCTTCTCTCACTTCTGGGACAAATACCTGACACTCCTGGCTACGGTCAACTACTTCTTCAGATAACTCACTATTGTTGTGGAATGCTGAAGTGTGTTGGATTATGTCATTGAGTTCAGGCACCTAAATTGGTTGAATGACAATGGAGTGGCCATCTTTGACAGGTGTAGACAAAGGAAGGGGTATAGAAAGGAAGAATCATGATGTGTGTGTATGGACAGGACAGTTGGGATAGATAACGCCATGCTTCTACATAATTCTATGAGAGGCAAGATTTGCACTAATGGTGGTTGGACAGGATATTATGTCGACTTATAGTACTATGGACACCCACTAGGAAAATAACAAGGAAGAAAGTATTAGTTATTGAATCTTTGATATAATTCGGGCATAAAAAATAAGATATGCAAACAGCTACACTCTCTTAATTTACTGATAAAAGTCATGTGCTATAATAATGTCTGTAAGTATAATATCAGGTATGCACCTTCTATGACACCAAAACATTATGAAAATAGTTTGCAATGTATTAATTTATTGAATCTGTCCTGTTACAGTGTCTTAAAACTGTCTCATTGATATCTGTACTTCAATAAAATAAAAAAATAAATAAATAATAAAAAGTGAAGCAAAGAAAGGTTTAGTTAGCTCATAGTTACTGGTCGTTTCAGTCCATATTCAGCTGGCTCCAAGGCAGAGGGGCACAACAAAGAGTGCAGCAGTTCATGGCAGCAGAAGGCAGAGAGCAAAATGGGAAAGCAGCAGCAACAATGGCTACAGAGAGCAAGTCTGTCTTTCTTATGTTGCATTTAGTCTATCTGCCCCAGACTGGGTGTAACACTCACACCCATAATCCCAGCAGTATTCAGACCCATAATCTCAGCAGTACTCAGATCCATAATCCCATCCTTGGATCATGAATTAATCACAAACTGTAGAACTGCATCTCAATGGCTGCATGAGGCTTTGGGGGACAAATATACACAAACCATAACAAATTAGGATAGGGAAAAATTCTACTACTCTGTAGAGTTGTCTCTCAGTCATTCCCAGGAAGTTTAAGTGCTGGGAATGACTGAGAGATCATGTTCAGCAACAATATCACAATGCACAATTTGAGTCACTAACCTGGTCCAACCAGAATTTTCCAATGCACTTCCTTTTAAGTAGTTATATAACCTTAGTATACAGAAAGTCGTCAGACTACTGAGACAAAGACCAGCTTGAACCTACTGGGAAAGAAGAGCTGAGGTGAGACATTTGTTGGTTTCTTTATGTCAACTCAGCCTGGCCAAATGATGCCATGTAGGCATGCTTGTGAGGCTATGTCTTCCAAAGACCAGCATTTGTATTTACATTTAATTTATTTGGTAGATTGAATAAAGCTCTGCCTTCACCAGTGTGAGTGGGCTTGAGGGTAACACCCAATCTTTTGAGAACCTGAAGAGCACAAAATAAGGACAAAGATGAAGCAAAATCTTTCTCTCTCCTTGACTGGGAATTCACTATTCCCTCCCTAGACACTGAAGCTTCGAGTTGTTGAACCTTCTGATGCCAGAATGTGCTGCCACCCCCTTGATCCCAGCCTCTGTCTTGTACTGGGAGTTGTGTCACTGGCTAGGCTTGCTCTCAAGCATTCAAACTCCAATCATTTTTCACCATGCATTCCTGGTTCTTCAGATGGAAAACAACATATCATGACAGTTCTAGGCCTCCTTAATCACCTTATTTAGTTCCCACAACAAATTTCTGTCTGTCTGTCTGTCTGTCTGTCTGTCTGTCTATAATATATTTATCATCTATCTTCTATATATCCATCCATACTACTGGTCCCTTCCATGGAGGGCTCTAATACACATGTGAAGCTATGTTCTGTTTTATGACCTCCTAACCCCAATCCAAAAATCCCATGGAATGGCACAGAAAGGTGAAAAGGTATGCTATAAGAGTAAAAATCCAATAAATTAAATGCTGTCAATAAATTACCACTATGGGCAACAGAGGTTTTATCCAACCAGGGAATTTAGGGAAATAGTATATAAAACAAATTTGTATTACAGGAACCAACTGCTTTTGACATTGAAGAAAGGGTGTTCAGAGTGATGTCAAGAAAACATAGATTAAATGCTGACTATTAGAAGATTGGGAATTTACAACAAATTCAGAACACAGTGACATTTAATCAGTCCCAAGCAATTTTTAAACTTTTCATCAAGATTCTTTTCATTAAACTGTTACAATTATCTAATAAAGTAATGACTATTATCTTCAGTTTTTATGCACAGATACTCAAACTTAGTGAAAAAAAGTTATGAGTGAGATATTTTTCAGTTAGTATGTAGAAGACTACATTACATTTGAGTTTCCTGACTTAAAATATGTAGATTCAATCAGAAAAAATTAAGAAGAACTGGGTTTTAAAATATAGCAGCACAGTTTTTAATAGCCAAATCTTGGAGACAAATGCCACCAACCGGTGAATGGATAAAGAAGAGGTGTTTTTGTTCAGTGCAGAAGTACTCTGCCATAAGGAAGGATGTGCTTGAGACATTTTTAGAAAAATGATGCACCTTGAGTAAATACTCTTAAGTGAAATAAATTGGACACACATTTAAATACCACATTGTTTACCTACTGTGATAAACTGAATGTGTAAATAAGGACCAAAATGTATAAAATGTACTGTGAAATAGGAAGAAAAATGTTCAAATGCGGAAGAGAATGGAAGGAAAGAAAAGAAGGGTAAAGTAAAAAAAAAAATAGAGAGAGAAAGGAAAACACGGAAAGATCTTATAAAAAAAGAGGGAGAAGGGGTTGAAGGGAAGATAGGGAAGATAGGGTTGAAGGGAAGCACACAAGTTCTATCATGCACAGGCACAAAATGCTCTGTAATTAATGTGAGCATTATGTGTATCTAAATTGAGCCAATAAAATCTAATTTAAAAAAGAAACTATTGCTTTGGACCATGTTGCTGTCCAGGGTAACACCCAAATCTTAGTACCCAATGATGGCGTGGACATAAGAAAGCAGAAAGATGAGTGGCCGATACTATGAGGAGGGATGTGTCTGCAGCCCTGAAGCTCTGCCATCTAACCCAAGCCACACTCCTTAACCCCACTAAGCTTCAGTGTCTTCACTGTAAAATAGATGTATAATATGTACTTTAAAAGCTAAAGTTCAATGTCAAAGCTAAAAAAATTCAGTGATACTCTATTTTTTCTGAATTTGATGCCCTAATATCTTGCCAAATATTCACTTCTATTTATTCCTGTTAGAAATATCAATGTTTGCAGTGAATAGAACACTTAAAAAAATCCAGCTACTTCCACAAACCTAAAGCTGTAGGCACTGGGCTAGGATAGGGACAATACTATCTACAGAAATTCTATTAAATGTGAATATAAAGTTTTTTCTTTAGTCTTACTTTTTCCTTAAGGTATAACAATAACTACATAAGTACAATTGGCTCATTTTTGTTCTTTTTATTAATTAATTGATGTATTTAGAAAAATTTTAAGGAGCTAATGTATGCCAGGCTCTAAGCCATCCCTATAACAGAGCAATAAATAGAACAGATGTAGTTTTTGCTCTTCTTAGACCATGGAAGTCTCATTGTAGAACCTTATGCTTAAAAAAAGTGAACAAGAAATGTTGTATTTTTGGTTTTAACTGGAAATAGTTTATATGAAAGATAACTTAGGTTGCATGGTAAAGATTTTGAGGGCCAACCAGATAGCTCTGTGGATTAAAGTGCCTGGTTAGATCCTTGGCATGCCTTCGGCCCCACCCTCGGGGCGGGCATAGTGGCACGCACCTGTAATCCCAGTTGTTGAGAGGCTAAGAACAGGAGAATCACACAGCAATTGAGACTGGGTGTGGTGGCACGCACCTGTAATCCCAGCTGTTGGGAGGCTGAAAACAGGAGAATCACTACGAGTCTGATCTGTATAGTGAGGCCCTATAGACCCTGTATTAATTAAAAAAAAAAAAAAAAGATTTTTGAGACAACCACCTTTACAGTAGGGTTTTAAAATATAGCTGCTCTCAGAAATTGCAGAGGAATTTTAACAGTTTATTTTTGAAGGACATGCTTCAAGGGTTATGCCAGAACAAGAATTTTCATTTATAAGTCAACATACGACTCACAGTTGGCTCATCTAGACTCCATTCAGTTCAGTTCAACAGTGCTCAGTTTAGCTCAGTTCAGCTTACCAACTATATTCCTTGAATTAGTGGAAAAAAATGGTGCTTTCTCTTGGTGCCCAGCAACAGATCCTCTCCCACCCGAAGGTCCTAATAAACTCCAGGCCTAATTTCATTGTGCTATCTAATGAGCATTTAGAAAATGATATGCGTTAATATTCAAATGAGGATGAATTGTAAAATTTTGTAGTTTTTTATGAATGGGACAATAAACTTGTTCTGTTGAAAGTAAGTCATGAAGAATTACATTCCAATCTTTTCTAGAACAGAGAACAAGAGTTGCTGTCTACATGCAGATTCTTCCTTCTTATTATTATTTTAAAATTTTCTGTCTTTTTGAGATAGGGTTTCTCTATGTAGTGTAAGCTGGTCTTGAACTTACTTTGTAGCCCAGGCTGACCTTACATTTGCAGCAATCTGAGTGCTGGATTACTGGTTTGTGCCACCATGCCTAGTTATATTCTTCTTTAAATTTGAGTTTCTAAATAAGATTTTTTTGTGTACTTTTCAATTTTAGAATAATCCCTGTGATTCTTTCTATTTACTATTAGTGCAGCATAACTTCAAAAGTTTGTTTTGGGGGCCTGAATGACTTGTTCACGATTTGCCTGTTAATGCAAGAAATGCCTTAGAAGTTAGAGGTACAAAGAACATAGAACTAAAATTAGGACTAATCAAAAATTTTACTCTGATGTAAGAATCATCTGCTAGTAAAACTGGTAAAGTAAAGCAAAGAAACTTTTAACAAAAAAAATTTCAATTACCTTAACTTAGTTTCATGCTATTCAATTAAAATGAACCTCCAAAACATGTTTGTCACTGTTTGCTACAATATGAGAATATTTGGCTCATATAAAATGTTTCAAGTATAATGTACTGATGTTTTCTTTGTTAATTCTTTAGTTATGGTTTTTATCATCTTCTGAGTAGTATTAGGATTTCAATTAATTGAGGTTAATTTTAATTTCTTTAAAATTAAATAAATATTTTTCATGGTTCTCTCATGTTAACGATATCAAATATCACATTGTTTGCAATATAGGAATATAAGTGACATCCAGAAAATTCATTTTGTATTTGCCAGTTCTTGAAACCACTGTGACATTAGTCCACAGAAATTTTAGATTTATGGCACAAGTCATAAGGAAAAAACAGAAAGTCTATTATGGAAAAGATTCAAAAATAGCTGAGTCTAACTGCATTTTACCTATTAGGAATCCCCTGGAAATTAGAGGATGACCTCCTTTTCTTGTAGCATATTTGACCAGCCTAACTCTGAGGAATCTCCAGGACGCCATGGTTGAACAGCCATCTACTTGCCTGAGGCTACTATCAGTCCTGTACTGGTGGTATGATTAAGATTGTCATTATCATTATGGCTATGATTATCATCATCTTAATATCTTATGGATCTGAGGGATCCATAGACTCTTATAGAGGCTTGCTTAGAATTACATTTCTCCCTACTCCCTCAGGCAGAACAGAAGCCAAGAAAGAAGAGTGTCCTTCCCTGTGACCAGAAATGGGTTTTCTATAACTGTCTCAGTTACTCTTCTCTGCTTGCTGGGACAAATGTCTGACACTCAAAATTAGGGAAGGAAAGGTTTATTTAGTTTACAGTTCCTGGAGGTTTCAGTCAATACTCAGCTGGCTCCAAGGCAGAGAGGTGCATGGCAGAGAGCAGCCTTTCATGTCAGCAGCAAAGAGCAGGAGCAAAATGGAGAAGTAGCAGCAATAATAGTTACAGGGAGCAAGTCTATCTCCCTTAAGCTGCATTTTGCCCCAGACTAGGAGTAGTACTCACACCCATAATCCCAGCAGCACTCACTCCCATAACCCTAGTGGATCATGAATTAATCACAAACTCTAGAAGTCCCTGTCTCATGACTGCATGAGGCTTTGAGGGGACAACTAGACATAAACCATAACATTAACACATTTAAAAAATTAATATTACAGTATTTTAATGACTTTAGAAGTAGAAAGAGTTTCTGTCCTAACTCTGTAATGTACCTAAACCTTGTCTCTCATCCCTCACACACGAGAACTTTCTGTTGTCAACTAGAAATTCTAAACTTTAGATCTTGCTCAATATCCTAGAAAGAGTTCTTTGACTTTGTGTTCCAATGGTCATTTAATATGTTTATTTAGTTTTAGTGTGCTAAAATATTTTAGAAATAATTTGAAAGTACCTAATCCTCAATATTTTAAGAAGTAGAACTTTAATATATATTTAAAGTAATTATCCTAGGTTTCAGCGTTATATGTATATATATAAAACACTTTCCAGCTTTCCAGCACTATTATGTGTAGCTCTTTGAGGAACTTCACTTAAACATCCTAGGTGTCATTGGAAGGTTATAATTAATTTTTGTTTTATTTATATGTATTCTGGAATCCAACTTCATAGTTTTGATTTTTTTTTTCTTTCTAGAGATTGAAGTGCTTTTACATTGAGCTACAGATCCAGGTGTTCATTTCATTTTATAATAGCATGAAACAGTTCTTTGCTTACATTTTCCATGATGGAATGAAATTCTTCATCTTCCTGCCTCAGCCTTCCAGAATGTTGTGTTAAGTAACACATACCACCATCCCCAACCAACTCTCAAGTTTCTTGTAACCTTCCTTCTAGTTTTCCTTCAAGAGAAAAATGCTTGAGTTTTTTCCTAGTCTCTAAAGAATAAACAAATCCCTTATAACCTACAAACAAGTAGGAGATTAAGCACTGAAGCTTACTGTTTTCCAGTCTTCAAGAAGAGTATTTATTTGAAGGAGAAAATGTTGTAGAGGTTAAGATCCACAGGCGTAAATGATGAATGTTCTTGTTTCATAACTTTTTGGTTGGGTTACTTCAAGGGGACAAATCATGTATTAGCGACTGGGAGTATAAAGATGCTTTGGACATCGCTTTCCATAATTGTATATTAAAGTAATGAATAATTAGTATGAATAAAAAGATCAGTGTATTGTATTTTTCAAGGCTGCTTCCAAATGTAGATTCAAACAGAAAAATTCATCTTGAAGGCCAAATTGCTTTCTATGGTACAAATTACGGTATTTGGCAGGTGTTTGGCAGTTAACGTCATGATTATGAGCTTCCATGGGGAGTTCTGTGTCTCCACCTTTGTTCCTCTTCTCTATTTAATTAATATTTTTCCACACTTAGAATTTTGCATTGAGAAGTTTCCCTGTTATCAACTTCAAGATGATATTCTGTAGGTTTTCCACACATCCTTTGTTAATGACAAGTGTGGCCTTAGGTGTCTTCCCTCAGTTGATAGACTTTATTTTCTCCTTGCTTAACTTCAAGATTTTGTTTATCGCTTTAATTTTCTCTACTTTCAATATGACTCATATTTGTACATATTCATTCTTGGAGCTTAACAAGCTTCTTCAGTCTCAATAATCATGCCTTCATCTCTGGTAAGCCTTCACATATTCACAATCTGTTATATTGTATCCATAAAAGTCCACATCAGCCAGCTTCATCATTTTCTATAGTAAGATATTCTTACATATTGTGACCACCCCGCTCCATACTTCTCATGAATGTACTTTTTGGATACAATAGCATATTCCTCTTTATCTGTGTTGAGTTTAACTTCTCCCTCCTAAATTACCATCTCTTTGCTGGTTTGGCTTCATTTTGCATGGCCTCCTTCCACCTGTTGTAGTGAATGCTCTGGGTATCTCCTCCCTTTACCAGGCCACACATTTCTCCTCTGCCTTCTGAGAGCGTTGATTACCAAGGGACCTCAACGCCACTCTTCCCTGATGAATTGTTTGTGAAAGCAAATAGACACCTCACTAGCAAATGCTTATGGATTTATGCCTTCCTTTTATGAGTGAACCCTACCAAAAGTGTCTGGCTGGTGTGAGAAGGCAACCCACAATTCTCTTGGTCTGGAGTTGGGCCCGTTCTGTGATGCCATCAGGATGCCAGAATCCCTTCAGGACGGAGCTGAGGTTCTGCTCAGGGGAGCCATAATGCCTCTGATGTTCCTAGCCTCAGCAGCTTCTCTCACTTTTCAAGAGCTTCTTGACTCAGCCCTCCTCATCAGGGCCTGCGCTGCTGGGGAAGTTTCCCTTCCAGGTGTCTTGTCTTCCTCTACCTTCCTCTCTGGTAATCTTGCTTGTTTTGAATTTTCATAGCTATGTATTCCTTTTATTTTTAAAGTTCATTGACTCTTTTTCAAAATTGTGGACTTTTTCACGGTGATGTATTATCAACACAGTTTTCTTTTGTGTCTTTAGTAATTTTAAGCATTTATTATATGGTGTCTTTCAGGTACAAATCTTAATATTCTCAGTGCTTCATGTTAGCTATGCAGGCTGTGGTCATCAAGGACTCTTGTCGATCTTTTTCTCCTTTCGTGTGATTGACAGCTTTTAAGGAGGGGTTCATTTTCAGGAGCGTTTGTTTTTTTCCAGAAAGATAATTGTCCTGCTTTGTATTTTCTTTCAGCGTGATATCCAGATTATTTTTACTGTGATTCTAAACTTTCAATGGTCTTAGGCCAGGTTTTCATGCGAATTTTCATGTTTTTAAGCTATAAGGGTGATTTATATTTATACACCTTTGCCTATGCCTAACTTAGGTTTGCTATAGATTACTTCTGCCAACCAAGATTCTACTGTGATAGGAAGTTTCCCTGGTATTACAAGTAAAAACTGTCTAGGCTTCTTTTTAACTGAAAGGCAGTTGTATGCGGAAAAATTTATTTTTGCGTTTGGCTTGCACATTTTATACATTCCCTAAGACACATTACTTCTTCCTCTGTGGTCATTAAAATTTGACATTTTTCCCGCTGAAAGAAGCTTTATTTTGTTTTATTTGGGGACCCTCTCTGTCTTTCTTTCAAGCTCAATTGTGCATTTAAAAACCATTTCATCTTTTATCCAGCATAGGTATTCACATTGCCCCAATTCATCCTTTGCCAGAATAATAATATTTACTTTATAGGAACTACAATTTCAAATCATGCTTCTAAAGCAAGTTTCTGGAAAGGAAGCAAAACAACAAAATCTGTTGGTTCATAATCGGAACTATAAAAGGATATATGCCGGAAGTATGTGTCAAATTCGATTCTACACTTGGGATTGCACGAATTCTGAACCTGCTATCTCAGCTCCCTTCTCTCACATTCCTCTCTCACTTCTTTAACAACCTTTGAAACAGTATTTAGCTGGAGATTTACATATTCAAAAGCACTTGCAAAAAGATTGAAAACTTGGAATGCAAATATATTTGCTAGGTTCAATGTATTTAGAGGAGGGATTTAGGAAAGAACGTTTTTTCAGGAAGTGCATTGTGTGCTCTTCTACTCAATAACATCTTCCTCATATCCTTCTCCAATTTATTTTGTTTTAATGCTGCAGAGGAATAGTTAATGACATAGTATCCTCAATAACCAGTGTTTAAAATTATGTTACAAATCGTAATGTCTAAGAGGGGTTAAGTAATTAATATTAAATGGTTTAAAATGTACCTTAAGAGTTGAATATTTGGAAAAGTTAACATAGTTGTTTATGTGTTAATCAGTCCTGCAGTAGTTTCTCATTTTTAGTATTCTGAAATTTCTTTAGGCATTTGCAATTTTTCAGGTAATAGAGGGAAAATTAACTCTCCAATCTACTATGGATAATCTTAAAACTACTTAGAATGTCAGATGTTCTAAAAATAAAAATCTTATTTTGATTTGCATCACATTTTTAGGACTTAAAAATTAACTGGGTTAAGTAAGTAGTGTCCGTGGTGTGCAGGATTCCATGATCTGGCAAGTATTAGTCTGTGGAAACCTATGTGTTTTGCAAATATGTGTTTTGGTATGCAAAGATTGGTATCTTATGAGACAGCTCTATAGAATGCCTGTCTTCATCTACTATACTGGAGCAAAAGTATCATTCGTAGGCCAAAAGTTAGCTGTGTGAAAAACATTTCTCTACTTCTCTTTTATAAAATGTATCTTGTCTCCCAGCCTCCATTCCATATTATCAGTGAGGCATGCAGTTTCCAAGTCAACTGAGAGACTTTGCTTTCTTCTGATGTATAATAACTCTGTGAGTTGTAAGTCTTGTAAAGAAAAGTACAGAGCTATAAATTTACAACAAATTAAGAATTCATGCTTTGTGTGATCACATCCTCACTACCATTCTCCCAGAAGAAGTGAATAAAATGAATGATCACTAAGATAAATGATGGTGATGTTAATTAAGTTGATTGTAGTAACCATTTCACAAGGTGCATCTACATCAAAAATCACACTGTACAAGTAAATATGCAGATTTTTATTTGTCTGTTATATTTTAAGAAGTAAAGGGGATGGGGGAGATAGCTCCACAGTCTAATTGCCTGCCTGGCAAGCACAAAGACCTGAGTTTGATTCCCAGTATGGCATACCTTACTCTGGGCAGGTTGACACATGCTTGTAATCCTAGCACCAGGGAGGCTTAGACAAGAGGATCACTATGAGTCTAAACAGCATAGCAAGACCCTATATCAAATAAATAAAACTTTTAAAATGAAGTAAAAATTGTTAAGTCTGGGATAGCTAAATGCTTACCTAGCATTCATAAAGCACTGTGTTTGATCCCTAGTACTGAAGAAGAATTAAAAAAGTAATCCTAGAACTAGAGAATAAATTATTCAAAATTTAAAAATTCATCAGAAGACTTAAGAGCAAAATAGATACAGAAATGATAGGATCAAAGAGCTTGAAGATGGTTCAATAGAACTTATTCAAACTGAAGTATAAAAAGTATGAAAGAACTGATATCCAAGTACCAGCTTTATCATTGACAGACCCATGCATTAAAGGAGCTCAGTAAATTCCAAACAGGACAGAAACAATGCAGATCTCACTAAGGTGCATCATAGTCAAAAACTAAAATGTAAAGATAAAAAGAAAAATTATAAAAGTACTAAAGAAGAAAAATACAGTACACTTTGAGAATATGGCTTTGTAGCTGTCTTCTCCTTAATAAGAAAGGAAAAACCATCGCCATCTTTGAAGTACTGAAGAAAAACCATTGCCATTATTAAGTACTAAAAAAGCAACCTAGATTCTATATCCCATGAATTTTCCTTCCTAAATAACATGAATAAGATCCATTCATAGAGAAAAATTTTAAAAATTGATCCTCTTTGGTTGTGTATTACAAAAATACTAAACAATGCTCATCAGGCTGTGCGAGTTGGTCTTAACCCAACTTGGATCTGGAAAGAAGAACATGAAAGGAAAAGGAAGAGAAGGGATAGGGAAGGAGGAGGAGGAAGAAGAGGAGGAGGAAGAGAGGAGGAGGAGGAGGAAGAGGAAGAGGAAGAAGAAGAAGAAGAAGAAGAAGAAGAAGAAGAAGAAGAAGAAGAAGAAGAAGAAGAAGAAGAAGAAGAAGAAGACCAAGTAGTACAGGTGGGCAAGATAGCTCAGTGAACTAGGCACCTGCTTAGGCAAATGTAAAATGTGGGGACTGGGGTTCAATCCCCAGGACCACAAGCCATGCAGGCCCCACCCCCAGGCATGCAGGAATGCAGAGCTAGCCACCAAGTCTTGGCTTGGTGATGCAAGCTTGTAATCTTAATACTGGAGAAGTTGAGACAGGAGGATCACTAGGAGTCTGAACTGCATATTGAAACCCTGTACTAAATACATACAAAAAGAAAGACAAAGAAGATAAAAGAGTGGGCGAGGAGGAGAAGCCTGAGGGGGGAAGAAAGGAGAAAGTGATGACTGGAAGTGGTAAAAATGTGAATAATTACAAAATACTTTTATGTTAAAATAAAATTATACTGCCAAGATATTCCACAAATTATCTTTATTATTTTATTTACATTCCCTTTCCTAAGACCATTCATGTCTCTCTTCTCTTCCAACAATCTGTAAGTAATAAATAAATGGCTTTATATTTTACTATGCTGAGTAATATATATACTCAGAGATGTTTTATGTATTAAGATAAATTATAGTAAAAAACTTGAGTGCAAATGAGTTAGATCATGTATTACTTGATAATTTAACTATCACTATCTTTATTTACCTTTAATTTTAAATTTAATAATCAGAACCATTGTTTAGATTGGTGATTGGTTTCCATCTTAGGATTCTAAGCTGAAAAACTGAGAATAAAAATCTGTCACAATATATACTATTTGAAAAATACAATGAAATTTTTAAAGGCTAATGTTTTGTATTACAGTGCTACATTAGGCCCACCAAACCAGAATGGATGTGCTCATGCTAGATGCCACATAGATTGTACATTAAATGGAGCCAGTGTTCCAAAACTTAGGTTCACATCAGCCAAGCAGAAGAGGCCCTGTCAGCCTGGAAATATATGCTGAGAAGTCCCCTCTGTGCTAACCACATAAGAAACTTCGAAATTACCAATAATAGATGAATTATTTCAATTCGTCTTTAGCTCTTTGCTAGCTCATCGCCTCTGACTCACTAGAGCATTTTCAAAATCTCTAGATAGGATGTGACCTAATTCATTAATCATTAGGTTCAGCCTTAAGCTGTGCTGAAATTATTTATCTTAATAGTCAGTGTTATGGCAACCAGCAGAAACTGACATAAAGAATTGAAATTTATCTAACAAAGCTGCCTCCAGCATGTCACAATTATTTGTACTTTGTTTGCTGGATACATTCATGTTTGAATTAGTAAAAACAAAACAGAGTGGATTTTCATCCATATCTCCAAATCATGTAGTCCATCAATGAAAATGTAGGTAAACAGGAAGCACTGAGGCTCAATAATAACTTTGTTGGTGTTTGCTTTGATTCAGCCTCCTCTCAGAACGTACACACTACTGCATTTTCCTAATTCCTTTCTTGGTTCTCAGTGCTGAATTTAGGCATAACAACCTTCAACAACAACTTCTCTCTTATCCTTGGCCCAAAGTACAAAGAAGTGGAAGATGCTTTAAAAGAAATGTGTTCACTTCAACTTCTTTATCAATTTCTTTTTTTCCTTTAGTTCAGTTTTGTCAAGCAACAGTAAATGGTAGCATGATGAAATGTATCTGAGGAGGGAGACAACAGTAAAATTTGGTCAGAGGATTCTTTGCAAATCAGGGATTATTTTAAAACACGTTTTAACATGGCAATGGCTGTGCTCCTCCAGCGTCACACAGATGCAATTATAAGTAATATTTAACTTCTTTTGTCTGTTGCTTAAAAGACCAAATGTGAATGGGGTGATTTATTAGGATAAAAATCACTTTTATCTGAACTGTGGTCTGATGGACACTTTCATGTAAATCAGCATCAGAAGTCTCCTTTTTCGTGAAATTAAATGAATGAAGTAGGTCAAGGTGGTAAATCTAGACGAATGAGGGTAGCTGCTAAGGCCGTTCTAAAACAGATCACGTCAGGGTAGTAACCAGACACAGGCACCTATGTTGTGTTTGAGATCTGCAGCTCAATATGGCTTTGAAGTAAATGGACAAAAGCAGTGAGAGACTGAAGAGAAGGAGCCGATGTCAGCAGCGGGCGTTTGTGCTCAGGGAGCGAAGGCACCACCATCGCCAGGTCTCTGAGGTGCACGCTGTATCCAATACACAGATAATTGTAGACTTGGAACTGGCAGTGAACATTTACATTTCAAAACTTGAGATAGTCCCAAACTTTACAGTCTAAGTTTAATTACAAGTTCAATTAAATAGGCAGCCTGCCACTACATATTACTTGCATGCAACATAAGAAATCATTCAATTATTTTCTAAAAGCAAAGATTTGAAGGAAAAAAGAATATGTAATCACTCATGACAAACGCAAACTAGAGTTAGTTAGATATATAGAAAGGATCCACTTAAATGCATTACAGAGACATAGGGGGAGGAATATCCATTCAGTGCCTCTGGATATGTCCTATAAAGGGGAGAGCATAGGATTGGTAGGGTGGGTTACACTATAGGATGGTTCAACTTGTTCCTAATACGTTTTTCTTCCAGCTGCTTTTCTCTAGCGCAAAGCTCACTGTCTCACAGAGATTTGGGTACTAACAGGAAGCATTGCATGTTTTCTGAGTAATAAACAGAAAATGATTGAATAGAAACATTGTCACAAAATAATATTTTCCAAATCAGCCTTCTATTTTATATTTTGAAATGAATGATATATGTTAAAGGCATGTTTACTTTATTCCTTAAAGAAAAATTCTTTTGTATGAAGTATTTCTGATAGCTGCCCAGTCCTTTTGTGTCCACTGTCTTTTATCTTTCCAAAAGCCTTCAGTAGGCAGGGAGTTAGACATTAATGGCTTTGAATAACAAAGAAGGGGGACTCTAAAGCAGCATGCCAGTTAAGCAAAGAAATAAAGACTTCAAGGCACCATACACTTCTGATCATTTTCTAAGTTCTCCAACCTAAAGCAACCCCCCAGGGCACAATGACTTCTCAAGGTCATATTCTGGGCACATTCCTTCTGTTATCTGGCCACACC
>PVKA01036775.1:0-21532 GCA_004027165.1 Ctenomys sociabilis
ACATTCAGCACTTCAACCAACACAGAGCGTTTTCCAAATGCTGACCAGACCTCATGCCCAGGACCGAGATTCAGACCTCCAAAGAGAGGGTCAGATCCATCACCTACCGCCATCCTGAATGGGGAAGGGCCTGAGCCTCTCAGCAGAGCCAGGAGTCAGCTGTCTGCGTGGGGAACCTGCAGGAGCGCAGCCACGTGCACACCAGCTCCAGAGCTGGCGACACAAGGCGGGAGGATGGAGCACGGAGAGGGGGGAGGGGTCACGCAAGGACGGAAAACGCCCCCTAATGGGACTTATATCGCGCTACAGAAGAAACTCACTTCCTGTATCAAGAGTTCCGGAGAATAGCCTGTAATCCCAGCACTCAGGGAAACTGAGGAACATCACCGCAAAGTCAATTGCGACTTTGGGCTGAATGTACACTTAAGTGTAATATAGAGACTTAAGTCTCAAAATATAATATAAATGATAAAATACGCAGGGCATGTAGGTAAGTGCAAAAGGCACGAATTAAATCACTTGTGCAGCTAAAAATATGGCGGGTAGAAAACAAAAACAAAAGAATGAAAAATTTTAGCGGCTCAAGGAGGCTGACTTCTGAAATGTAGCTCGGAAACTCAACGCCTAGCAAACACCAACTAAACAAAGTGCGCAGTGCTTCAACCAGCACAGAACGTTCTCCAAACACTGATCAGACCTCACGCCCACAGGACCGAGATTTTGACCTCCAAAGAGAGGGACAGGTCCATCACCTACCGCCACCCTGAAGGGGGAAGGGCCTGAGCCTCTCAGGAGAGCCAGGAGTCAGTCAGCTTTCTGCATGGGGAACATGCAGGAGCGCAGATGCGTGCATACCAGGTCCAGAGCTGGCAACACAAGGCCTCCGGGAGGATGGAGCATGGGAGGTGGGAGGGGTCACGTAAGGTCAGAAAACGCCCCCTACTTATGTCGTGCTATGGAAGAAACTCACTTCCTGTGTCAAGAGTTTCTGAGAATAGCCTGTAATCCCAGCACTCCGGGAAACTGAGGCATATCACTGAAAAGTCAATTGCAATTTTGGGCTGAATGTACACTTAAGTTTAATATAGCGACTTAGTCTCAAGATATAAAGGATACAACATGCAGGGCGTGTAGGTCAGTGCAAAAGGCACTATGTAAATCAGTTGTGCAGCTAAAAATATGAAGGAAAAAAAAAAACAAAAAAAAACCGAAAACTTTTAGTGGCCCAAGAAGGCTGACTTCTGAAATGTAGCTTGGAAACTCAACGCAAACACCAACTGAAGAAAGAGCCCAGCGTTTCAATCAGGATACAACCTCCAAACACTGATCAGACCTCACGCTCAGGACCGAGATTCGGACCTCCAAAGAAAGGGTCATGTCTGTCACCTACCACCATCCTGAGGGGGGAAGGACCTGAGCTGCTCAGCAGAGTCAGGAGTCAGCTGTCTGTGTGGGGAACCTGGTGCAGTACAGCCTCACTCACACCAGGTCCAGTGAGGGAGACTGAGTAACAAGAAGACTCAGGCAAGGCTGACATTCGCTTGGATAACACCTCCTGCTGAAGCTGTCATGCTATGGGAAAAATTCACTTCGTATGCCAAGACCTCAGAGCTCCGGTTGTTATTCCAGCACTCTGGGAGGCTGAGACAGGAAATAGCAAGGTCAGGCCGACCTTTGCAATGTAGTGACTTAGTGAGTGAGGCAAAGTCTCAAACCAAAATATAAATAAAAAACAAAAAGGGACAGAAACAAAGTGATGATAAAAATATGGAGGAAAGAAAACAAAATACACAATTCTAATGGCCCACGGAGGCTAACTTCTGAAATGTAGCTCGGAAACTAAACAAGTAGCAAACACCAACTGAACAAAGCACCCAGCGCACAGCACAGAACGTTCTCCAAACACTGACCAGACCTCACACCCACAGGACCGAGATTCAGACCTACAAGGAGAGTGTCAGGTCTGTCACCTACCGCCATCCTGAAGGGGGAAAGGGCCTGAGCCTCTTAGCAGAGCCAGGAGTCAGCTGTCTGTGTGGGGAACCCACAGGAGCGCAGCCGCCTGCAGGAGTGCAGCCGCCTGCTGACCAGGTCCAGCACTGAAGATGCACTGGTGAGAAGACTCCCACAAACCAGGAGCCAGTTGGGAAACGCCCCCTACTGGGCTATGACGCGCTGTGGGAGGAGTCCACTTCCCAGGCCAAGGCCTCAGGGCTCCAGCTGCCTATAGCCTTAACACTCTGGGAGGTAGAGGCAGAAGCTGCAAGGGCAGCCCAACCTTTGCAGTGTAGACCAGTGACACAAAGTCTCAAAGGAAAAAGATGACAGGGCACACAGCTGAAAGTGAGGTTCTGGATATCAATCCTCAGCCCACCAAAAATAAACACGGAGCTATAAAGTACTTGTGGCTTGCATACACCAGCTCCAGCAAGCATTGTGCTGCAGGAAAAACTGGGCGGGTTTCCAGGTGAGCGAGCATCCACACACATGTGCACACCTGGGATACTGCCAGCAATCTCAACTTAGAGAATAATAAAGAGGGCAACTAGACAAGACAGAGATTTCCTTGCAATGAAGAGCAAGGCAATTAGTTAACCAGTCAGGGCTAACTCCATGTCTTGAGTGGACTCAAACCATTTCCATTGCGAGCTCATTTTTTGTTTGTTTGATGTATTTAGTATAGGCTCTATAGGGGATTTGACTCGTAGTGATTCTCCTGTTTTCAGCACCCCTAGTGCTGGGATTACAGGCGTTTGCCACCATTGCCCAGTCTCAGTTGGCATCTCAGCGTGCTCCGCTCTGCCTAAGCAGGCATTTTAGTCTGCAGAGCTATTTAGCCAGCCCATGCATGCTCATTTTGATTTTGGGGAAGAACCAGAATTGATACTGAGCAAGCTGCAATCATGAGGACAATGGGGACATAACCTAATGTAACTCCTACTCAGCCTGTCCCTTACCATGGTGCTCATTCACAGCAAACAGGATTTTTTAATGTAATTAGTACAGTGTCTACAAGGTCTCACTATGTAGATCAGCCTTGTAGTGATCCTCTTGTTTTCAGCCTCCCAAGGGCTGGGATTATAGGCACGAGCCACCATGCCTTGTCTCAATCTCTTATCTCATTGCACTCCTGGGGGCGGGGCCTACAAGGCATGTGGTGCTGGGAATTGACCTCTCAACTGGCACTTTTGTCCTCTGAGCTATCTGGCCTGCCCAAAATATGATTTTATTACACTTGTCAGAGACACTAGAGAGGGATTACATGACTGATTCAAAAGGTACCAGAAAGGATAAAACTCAAAAGCAAAGGGGAGATAGTTCAGTAGAATAAGCACCTGCCAGGCAAGCGCAAAGTCCTGAGTTCAATCCCTGATACTGCAAAAATAAAAAAAATTTAAAAAAAAAGCAAAGGGAAGTATTTTCAGGGTGATAATGGTAGTGTGACTTGTGTTGTCATACATTTCTTTAAACATTCTCTTTATATCTTTTCTCTTTTTTTTGGTACCATGGATCAAACTGAGGACATTGCACTTGCCAGGCAGGCACATAGGTCGCTGAGCTATGCCCATGGCCCATATATACTCATTTTGAGACAGGGTCTCCCTATGCAGCTCTGGATGGCTTTCAACTCACTTTGTAGCCCAGACTGGTCTAGTACTCAAAACAATCTTCCTGCCTCATCCTCCTGACTGCTGAGATTATAGGTGTATACCAACCGTGCCATGTTCAACACCTTATATATTGATGGCCCATATCTTTTTGAAAAATTGTACATAAAGTTAGGGGAGATTTTGCCAGTTCAGGGAACCAAATTATAAATATTTAATTTTACACTGATTTCTTTTGGGGAATTTTTGTTTTCACTAGATATCATATAACAAAGACCTAGAATAAATACTGTTTTGTGCAGGTAATGATCTGATAACTTACTTTTATTAAGTTTCTATTTTCAACACTTCTCTGACTTCTACTCTTCACAATATATATGTGGTCACTACTAATGTATACAACCACTGAATCTCCCATATAAACATAGCGAGCAAGGTTACCCCTAAAGCCCCCTTTTTCTAATGACTTCCCAGAGGAGGACTTTTCTTTCACCTTAAATACAGCTAAGTCTGCCCTCCATTGGCATTTCACTCTTTCTTGTTGGTGCAAAACCTATCATTACCGCCTTCGCAGGATTTGGGGACCAGGACTTTACATTTCGTACCCACAGTGCCTTCTCCATTCCAAGCTACCACAGTACCATCCTTATTTGATTCAACCCCAAATCTAGGCATATTCCTCTAATCTTTCAGCCAATACAGCACCTTTCACTGCAGGCAACGTGCTCAACTACATAAGGCGGAAGTAAACCAGATGAAAACCTGATTTCAGTCATGTGAAAAGCAATAGACAAGGTCAAGTAAGTGCAACAGAAGTAAGTAAGAGGACAAGTGAAATGTGTCAGGTCTTTCTCACACCTATAGTCTCAGCATTGATACAGGTTCAAAGATAAATCTATCCTAAGGCAGAAAAGCAGTGACAGACTACAGCTCTTGGACACCAGAACTAAGCAACGAACTATCCTCCTTCACTGACTGCATATTCTTTATTTTTATATCCTGGATTATTATTCTGTCATTTCATTCTTTATTCCCTTTTTGGAAACTTCCTTAAATTCTAGCTCATAAAAGCTCCGGGAGCTCCAGAGTTCATAGCTGGATTGAGCCTTGGCCTCTGTCCCTCAATTCTGGTTAAGGCAACTTACATAGTTTTATCTTTTCTTTGGCCTGATGTTTGCATGAAATGGGTTGCTGCTTAGGACTTTAGGCAATAGATAGTAGAATTGTGTTCATTTTGTCCCTTTAACAGCATTAGTACAGTATGGTCTTCATATAATGATATGTACTTCATTCATGAGTTTGTACATATGCAAATACCTGTGATAAAAACACCACAGTTAAGGCAATAGACATTTCCAACAGCTCCAAGGATTTTTTTTAGCGGAACTGGGGATTGAACTCAGGCCCTTGCACTTACCAGGCAAGTGCTTATTCTGCTGAGTCATCTCCCCAGCCCCACCAAGGATTCTTTTGCAACTTGAGCTTGTTAATGGAAAAAAAATCTAATGTGAAACTTAACCTTGGAACAAATCTGTAAGTGCCTAACCATGTTACTGGTAACTATACAGACGATGCAATCAGGTGATGATGTTCTCAAGTTATCATATACCTACAATGTCTAATTTTGACTTCCTGTGGGTGGGAATAATTTACCCTGTCTGCCCAATCTAATTCTGCCTATGATTCAACAGTCATTGGTTTTTAAACATCAAGTCCCCTCATTTGCACAGTGTAACTGGCTTTCTAGATTTCCCAAGCAAGTTCTGAGGAAAATGTACCTATTATTTCCAAGGTTCACGTCCCCTCAAATGGGATAAGCAATCCTAACTCCAATGAATATCAGGATAAAACTAGATTCTGAAAAAAAGTGTCAATACAGGCATAATGAGTTATTCAAAGCAAAACAGACTTTTCTTTGTAGATGAAAAAATTACATCAGGAAAATTTCATTAGTAAGTCCCAAATGCATTTTCAGGCCAGAAAGATGTCAAAATATCAATAATGCACAGAAAACACAGAGGTATTCAGTTTTTCTACAGTAAAGACCTTAGAACTGATTGCTATACTGAAGTAGTCTGACTACATTTCATGGAAGGACCTGAACGTTAGGCAAAAAGGGTATGGATGGTGTACACTTGAAAACAGGAAGCCACTACAGATCAAGAGAAAGGCATAGTCAGAAATGCACATGGCCAGGTATACAGCAGGATATCAGAGCTATCTATGCACACCTGCAGTGGTTCCCAGATGTCAGGCAGTCACATGGAGAAGGAAGAGTGCATGATTACAAGACTTGTACAGAAGGAAAATTGAAAAGGAAAAAAGCCATCAATGCATGAGAAAGATACAATAGGAAATGTAGGATGGTCTTAAAAATGATGCTACTACCATGGAGCCTAGATAGGGATGGAAATAAAGATTAAATCCCAAGGTTTGAAGGATCTTCATGAATTAATGTTGAAGAAGTAGTAAAAATTGGAAATGGGGCTTCACCAAAAACCCAACTCACATACGTGTTTTGAAGTGAGAAAACCCAAAAATAAAGTACTGCTGGATGGATGGATGCAGAAGGATTGCCCATTGCTGCAATGCGGGAGGCCAAATTAGAACCTCCAATGCAGCCCACCCTCATCATCTTGGGGATGATGACAACCCACTTACAAACAGAAAAACAGGTGGGGATGTATCTCAGTGACAGACTGAACTTGTTCCATACCACTGCCAGAAAAAAATTCCAGTTACAGTGGGTGGTCACCAAGGAAACCTCCTATAACCAAGGAAACTGCCTATAACTTGGGATATTAGGCACATACCTCTCAAATTTGAAGCCAGCCTGCACAATTGAGGAAGATAACATAGAGAGGAGAAAGGGTTGCAGAAGTGCTTCAGCACTCCTTCCACCTCCAGAAACTGAAAGGTAAAAATCTAAGCCAGGAAAGACCTTAAAGGAAGGAGAAAGGGAATCAGTGGTGTACGTAGGAAAAGGAGGAGGGATGGATGGGGGGAACTATTGTGGAAGTGAGAAGGTTAGGGAATGAAAGAATTGTTCTCTAGCAAACAGTAGATCATAACTGATCAATCTCTCTCTCTCTCTCTCTCTCTCTCTCTCTCTCTCTCTCTCTCTCTCTCTCTCTGTCTCTCTCTGTCTCTCTCTCTCTCTGCATATATATAGGAAATCACCTGAAGCTTTCAGAGCTGAGAAACTAGCTAACATAGATTCATCAAAAACTGTTTAGGCCCTACTGACTGGAGCTGGGTATACAAAATAGCACCATAGTTAGGAGGAAATGGCTTGAAAGCCCCTCCCTAGAACAGAGCAATTAGCTGTCTGTACTGAAAACTCTAACTGCCCAAGGCACACAAGACACAATTCAGAGGGGAACCAGAGAAGGAAAAACAAATTGCAAAGTCAGAGTAGAAAGTCCTCAGGCAAAAATACTATGGAGTGTAAAACAGAGTCAGCTTCCTGTGGTCAGGCTTTATAGGTTCCTGTCTATATTCCCAGCAACTGGGCGTCTGACATAGGAAGACTGCCAGGTCACATTCAAAATATACAAACTAGACTCTTAGCATACCATAAAACTAAAACAAAGAAAGTGCTGGGTGTGGGAAGCACTACAAAGGGCCTCCATTCAATATGGTCTCCTGAGAATAAAAAAATAGAGGATATAAGAAAGAAAAGGGGGGCTGGGGAGATGGCTCAGTAGAATAAGTGCTTGCCTGGCAAGCACAAGGGTCTGAATTCAATCCCTGGCTCCACCAAAAAAAGAGAGAGGGAGAGAGGGAGCAAGGCAGGGAGGGAGGGATAGCTAGACAAAAAGGATTAGGGAAAAAGAAACATGATACAGAAAGAAAAATGAACGAAAGAAGCAAAGGAAGGTGGAAGGATGATAGGTTCTGGCCCCAGTATGAATTGGTAAAATCATCATGGTGGTTAACTAATATGGATGAAGTCCTTAAAACAAAGCCCATCTTCCCAAGACCACCTCCTGCTTCTTTTCCAGCTTAACCCTAATTACTTCCATCCTTCTGGCCACCTCAGGGAAGACTCAATCAGCTCCCTCAGGTATATCCAAACATCCCCTCCAAACTCCATCCCTGGCAAAGGCCATAAAAGCCTCAGTGTCCTGTTGTTCTAATGGAGAGAATTCCTGATCTTCCTCACATTCTTTCCTTGTCCTCAACGAAAATGAAGCCCCTTTGCCTTTTTCCTTCTGCCTGTTTCTCTGCTGTGCCATGTACCTAAAAAAGACCTATCAAAGGGGAATATGTTTGCACAGACCACCTCTAATACTGCACAGCAGGAAAAACAAGGGCCAGTTTCTAGCTATTCATCAATAAAAGAATACCCTGGACATTGCTATTTAGACACAAGGAATGACAAAGAGGAAAACCAGGCAAAAAAACCTAGGAGCACTTTGAATTTGCCAGCAGCGACTCTGGTCATCCATCACAGTCCAACACTACTCCATTATGTTAAGGAAAAGAGAGCTCCTTCTGCATATTGGCATTGTTTTTTGTTTTAATTTCTCCCTCAGGATAAACTGAGGGTGAAAATGTGGCAGTTTAGCAGTTAGATACTCATACTCTCACAGGATGGGGTATTGATAGGGACTTCTGAGGGGACAGGAAATGGTCTGTCATGTGATACATGTGATGCTTACACAGGAGTAGATGCACACAGGCAGAAATCAAATGAGCTCTGAGCATAAGGATTGAATGCTTTAGTGTGTATGTACTATACTTGCTTTTTAAAAATGTTTTAACAATACTTGTTCATCAGCCCAGAAGATAACTTGTACATTTGTGAGTAAAATTTTCATTTTGACTTTTTGGTGCACAGGATGAAACTGAGAACCTTGTGCTTCCTAGGCAAGTGTTTATGCCACTGAGCTATCTCCCTGGCCCTGTGAATAAATTTTGGAAGGTATAGATGACTTTTGCTTTCTAATGTGGGGAAAACAAAGTGATTTGCTATAACTATCCTCATGAAAAACTACTAATTCTAGGGCCTGGAAGATAGCTCAGATATATACATGCCTATGTGGAAAGCGCAATGTATTGAGTTTAATCCCAGGGATGGGCAAAAAAAAAAAAAAAAGACAAATTCTGAATGAAATTTTCATTTGAAAATCCTACAAAAACATCTAAAATGTGAGAAAAATGGTAACAATGAGGGGTGAAAAAATATTTTTAAAAATCAAGAATTTGGGATTCTGTGTGCTGCTTTCACCCTCAGCATTCTGCAAATAAGTAAAGTCAGGTGCAAAAATTGGTGCTGGTTTTCACAGCCCACTGGAGGGAATCCACTAGGAGACCTCGGGCACATTCAAGTGGGAGAGCAGTGAGTAAGAAGTACACCTTCCACTGTTTCCAGCCCCAAGCTGCAGCAAGGATATGTGCCTCAGGTGAGACAGAACAGAGGCAAAAGAGAACTCAGGAAATGTGTTGAAGAGGGATCATCCCGGACTGATACCTGGAGGACTGTGCTGCTCAAACTCACAGAAACTCCAAACAATGAGTATTGTTCACAGTTGTCAGGTACTAGGTCCCACACACCTGTAGCCCCAGGGGAAAAGAAAAAAACTCAATGAGGATGATACCTTCACCCCTAGACATTCAGGTCCTGTGCCCCTCCCTCAGCTGCTTAGGAGCGCTGACTCTTAAGTGTTGATTGACCCAGTCCACATCAGTAAGTGCTGCCCAGCTAAATGAAAAGCTGTTAGTATGTCAGTAAGGGACACATTCTTTTCCCTTACCTTTAGGATTCAAAGATCACTTATGGATAGAACTTCCAAACCAGGAAATAGACAAAATAAGAAATACAGGAGAAAGAAAAGGGCTCAACAGATTATGCACCTATTTTAGCAAGCACAAGGGTTCGATTCTCAGTCCCGCATGCAGTTCTGGTCCTGCCCCCTGGTCCCACTAAGATTGGGAATGAATCCGGGTGTGGTGGCACCCACCTGTAATCCCAGTGTTGGGGAGGCTGAAAACAGTAGCATCACTAGGACTCTGAACTACACAGCGAGACCCTTTACCAAATACAAAAATGAAAAAAAAAAAAAAAGGAAATGGTAGAAAAAGAGTGAAAACAGACTTAAAATTGAGCAAGCCAATGTGATCTCGAAAATAAAGATGGGCAATAAAATTAGAATGATAGGGGCCAGTCAGATACCTCAGCAGATTAAAGCACCTGCTTAGGCAGACGCTGGGACCAGGATTTAATCCCTGGTGTGCTGTGCCAGTCCCGATCCCAGGGCACACTGAGACGGCAATTGAGACTGGGCATGGTGGTGCATGCATGTGATACCAGCACTTGGGATACTGAAAAAAGGAGGATCACTACCAGTCTGATCTTATCTGTGTAGTGAGACTGTGGACACCCTTACTAAATATGTAAAAAATTAGAAAGACAAAGACATTGGGAGATCTATAAATAAAGGTATAGACAAATGGAAGAGGGTAAAAACCTCTATCAGATAACCTAACTTCAGTCAGGAAACAGGAATCCACCAGTGATCTCAAAACAGAAAACTGAATATATACAAAATTCTTAGCCAGATATGATAGTGCATTGTAATGCAACGTCAGCAGTATGGGAAACAGAAGCATGGTTGCCAGTTCCAGCTCAGCCTTCGTAACTCAGGGAATTCTGGTCTCAAAATAAAAAATAAGGCCAGTGTAATGGTGAACACCTGTAATCCCAGCACTAGGTAGGCTGAGGCAGAGGAATCGCCACTGGAGGTCAGCACTGGCTACATAGAGAGTTCAAAATCAGCTTGAAATACAAAGAGAGATTCTGTCTCAAAAATAAAAATAATAAATTTATCATTCCAATGGAGGCTTCAGTGGTAGAGGAACACTTGGTTCTATTTCTGCTTCCTGAAAGTAAAAAAAAAATATATCTGTTCACACAGGGTGGGCATTGGGTTGCACACATTTAAATGGGAGGCTGAGGAAAAGAAGATCACAAATTCCAAACCAGCCTGAGCAAGTAACAAGACACCTCTATCTTTTTGAAAAATCACAAAATAAAAAAGATGAACTGTACCCCAGTACTCTTCCAATCTCCTATACATTAGAACAAAAAATAGGAAAAAAAGAAAACCCAAACAATTATTTTATCTAAATTCTAAATGTACTTACGCAGCACAAACTCCAATAAACAACTGCTGCTGAATGCACTGATTACTTCAAGGGCTGAGTAAAGCATGAACTTCAAATGAGCTAGAAATTCTCAGAAGGCTCCTACTGTTGCTGGCAGCCTGAGTTAGACAGAAATATTATAGACAGCTAGACAGCTAAACAGTCAGGCCCTTGAAGGAGATAATAAAGACCAGACACCCTACAACTGTGGGAGGGACAAATGTTCCAGCTGTGAGCCAGACCTAAAGACCAAATGAATGCTAAACTCACTAAAGATTGGCATCCAGGATTGCTCATTACCCAGGAAGAATCACTGTTGGAAGGACACCAGATAATGTCCTGTTTTACATTCATGCCTGCTTGCTACGTGACTAGCTACCCCATTTGATCCTGGGCCTAATCAACTTTACCTGAGCAATGGTGCTTGTAAACCTATCGGTTGACCATAGTTTTGTCCCACCCAGCATCCACCTAAGCGAGACCCCTTTTTCTCTACCTTAGCCCCACATGGTTTTGCCCTATAAAAATAACCTGAAAGAGATAGCTTCTTGGGCAACCCGCTCAGGCCCCACTTCTGTCCCTCTCTGACAGAAACTTTCCTTTCCAATAAAGTTTTACCCTCAACCTCTGCTTATTCCTAAAATTCATTCTTTGATTTTAGAGAACACGAACTCATCCAGCTCAGGTTGGGAGATCATTTTTCTCTATATCACCACCCCACCAGGCTGAAATTTTGACCCCTGAGGTGACAGTGAGGCATATCAACTAACATCACAGAGTGGTGGAACTCACACTTCAGTCCCTCAGCAGAACTGAGTGATCTGCCCACTGACCAAGATTGCCAAAAGGACCAGCCACTCAGCAAGCCAATGTAGCTGGGTGTCACACTATGAAGAAACACTGAAATAGAATTACAGTCCTCCCGCACACTGACTGGCACAGCATCACAAGGAATCCAATTCCACTAGCTCCAAATGTTGGTGGACAAGTGCAATCCTAGTACTCTGGGAGGTTGAGAAAGGAGACTATCAAGTTTCAGTCCAATTTGGCACATTTAGGAAATTAGCAAGACACTATCTCAAAGATTTAAAAAAGGATGGAGATTATTGGCTCAGTGTAAAGGTCCTAGCTTCAATCACTAGGGTTGCATGAAAAAAATCTGTGGATTCAGGGTGTGCATGAGATTTTAAAAATTGCAGTGTATGTATTCATTTAAAATTACTTATACACCAAGAGACATACAGTCACGATTCTGCACTTGCCAGGCAAGCACTTATTATACTGAGTTATCTCCACAGCCCTACAGTAATGTTCTTATAATCCTTCCTTTACCTTGGATGGCATTTGTCATTTAATCATAACTTATAAAGATACTCACACGAAGGACCTCCATAAATATTTCAGAAAGTTGTAAAAATGGTATGGGATTAACTGTGTGCCAAGTAAAGGGGAATATTTTGGATGGGGATTAATGCCATGGTGCTTTAAACTGCAATAAAATTATTAGTATATTTGGGTTTGGTAATTCATAAGTACCAACAAATCTGTCCATTTCTTCTGTTTCCCATATTATTCAAATAAAGGCTCTTGCAGTAGCTATTGATCTGCTGGATTTCTACAGGATTCAGTGTGATTTCACCCATTTTGTTCCAAATTCCATGGAGTTGAGTGTTTTCTTTCCTTTTTATGGTAAGTTTGGATAAGGGTTGACTTCATTTACTCTTTTACTGACACAACCCTTGGGTTCATTCATTCTTTGTATTATTTTCTTAGTCTTAGTTGCACTAATTTCTGTTCTGAATTTATAGTTTCTGCCCTTGTACAAGATTTGGGCTTGATTTGTTCTTTTTCTAGAAGTTTGAGTCTCAACATTAGGTTATTTGAGCGCAGTGTTTTGTTTTTTTTTTTTTCTTGTGACAGTTCACTGCTATAAACCTCCAGCCTAGTACTGCTTTCGCTGCATGTAATAGGTTCTCATATGTCGTATCAATGTTATGACTGAATTGAAGCTACTCTTTAATTTCTCCTTTAATTTCATCTCTGACCTATTGGTTGCTCTGGAGGGTGCTATTTAATCTCCATGTACTTATGTAGTTCTTGTGGTTACTTTTGCCATGAATTTCCAATTCCATTGACAATCTAGACTGCTTTGAATTTACTTCAACATGTTCCTTGAGATGGTATGTGGTGTGTTTTGGAGACTATGCCATGCCCAGCTTATAAGAATGTGTACTCTGATGTTGTGAGGTGTAACAATCTCATAGATAATAGAAACCTAGTAAGTATATTTGTTGAAATGTTTGTGTCTGACGTAACAAGTCCTTGTATCAAAAAAGAACAGCTAGGGCTCAGAAGATAGCTCAGCAGCATAAGTGCCTGCCTGGCAAGTGAAAGGTTCCAAGTTCAATCCCTAGTACTGCAAAAAGATAATAAAATAAAATAAAATAAAGAGAACAGTGGTGCATATTTAGGTCAAATAAAATGCCCTGAGTTAAAGCACAAGTAAACCTTGCATTAGTTTCTGGATGTAATTAAGAAAAACTATATTCGGGGGCCAGCCAAATAGCTCAGAGAGAGAGAGAGAAAATCAGGCTTAAACAACCAGTTACATTTCCCCATTAATTGAATCTGAGATGGAATCCTTTTTTTTTTTTTTTTTTTTTTTGATATTTTAGTACAGGGAATACAGGGTCTCACTACACAGATTGGACTCAGTGATCCTCCTGTTTTCAGCCTCCCACGCTCTGGCATTACAAGTGTGTGCCACCTCCCCCAGTCTCAGTCACATCTCAGTGCGCCCTTGGGGCAAGGCTAGCAGGGTATGCTGGAGATGAAACCCAGTCCCTGAGCCTGGCTAAGCAGGTACTTTTGTCTACTGAGCTATGTGGCCAGCCCTCTGACATGGAATTTTAATTCTTATTACCAGGATTCTCATTTCATCACTGTACCAAAGTACTTCTTTGGAGCCCTTCTTAACACCTATGTCTCAGTGAGGTGGTTGGCACAGAGGGAATTTTCAGATCCATGCTTCCTTTTGCTTCACACATCTTTCTCAAATTGACATCTTGCCACCTTGGCTCCTTTCTCTCTGACCCCTAAACTTATACCAAAGAGTTTCAATACCTAGCTAAAACCTATTACCTTAAAAAAAAAAAAGTTACTGGGAATCACATTGCTAATACCAGGAATAAAGTTAATGCTGGATAATGTTGGGCTATACAGTGCTTGGGAGCCTGAGTGATGGACATCTCAAACAGAGGCTAACATGGGCAGCTTAGGGAGACCCAGCCTCAAAACACTTGTAAAGAAAGATCTGGATATATGTCTTGATATCACTTCAAAACCCAATCAGAAAAAGAAAAGGAGAAAGAGACAAAATGAAGGAGAATGGAGAGAGGCAGAAACAGAAAGAAAGAAAATAAAAAAAGAAAAGACAAATGAATAATGAAATTAAAAATTTCGGGCCAGGGAGGTGGCTCAGTGGAAAAAGTGCTTCCCTGGCAAGCACAAGGGTCTGAGAGTTCAATCCCCAGTTCCACCAAAAAAAATTCATAAAGTAAATGTTGAAGAAAGAAAGGAAAAAAGAAGAGAAGAAGAAAATGATAAAAAGAGTGAAGAGAAAATTAGGAACAGGTCCTGGCCAACAAAGACAAGGCAGGAGGCATCACAGTTTCTGACTTGAAATTGTATTACAAAGCCACTGTCATAAAATCAACATGGTATTGGCAACGAAATACATGGGTCAATGGAATAGATTAGAAGACCCAAAGGCTTCTACAAACACACTCAGCCACCTGATCTTCAAAAAAGGGGCCGAACACACTTACCAGAAGAAATATTATCTCTTTAACAAATGGTGCTGGAAAAACTGGCTTTCTACATGCTGAAAACTAAAACTTGACCCAGCTCTATCACCATGCACTAAGCTAAAGTCAAAATGGATTAAAGATCTAAACATTAAAACAAAAATAATCTCCTGGAAGATGAAGAAGGAGGAACTCTTGAAGACATAGGGGTAGGCAAAGAGTTCATGAAGAAACATGTATTTGCATGGGAAACACTTGAAATAATCAAAAACTAGGATCTACTCTTCTTGAGGAATTTCTGCACATCAAAAGAAATTGTCAACAGTGAAAAGGCAACCCACAAATTTTGAAAAAATCCTAACAAGCAATCAGACAAAGGTCTGCTCTCTAAAATATATAAAGAACTAATATATATTAGGGCCCTCAAATTTAAAGACCCAATCCATAAATGGTCATCTGAGATGAATACACACTTCTCAGAGGACGAAATTAAAGAAGCAAATAAATATATGAAAAAATGCTCCACATAGCTAGCCATCCATGAAATGCAAATTAAAACAACACTGAGATACCATCTCACTCCAGAAAGAAAGGTTATCATAAAGAAAACAACCAACAACAAATGTTGGAGAAGATGGAAGGAAAAGGGAACACCTCCACTCCTAGTGGGAATGTAGACTAGTGCAACCATTGCGGAGATCAGTGTGGAGACTCCTCAAAAGAGTAGGACTGGAAATCCCACTCAAGGCAGCTATCCCCCTACTGGGAATTTTCTCCGAGGAACTGAAAACATCATATCATAGTGATATACATGTACCTATGTTTATAGCAGCACAATTGGTGATAGCAAAATCTTGGAAACAACAAAGATCTCTGTCACATGAAGAATTGTTGATAAAGATGTAGTATTTCTCTATAATGGAGTATTACTCAGCTATAAAGAATGATAAACTTGAAGCATTTATATTGAAGTGGATGCTACTTGAACATATACTCATAAGTGAAATAAATCAGACACACATGTGCAAATATTGTATAGTCTCCCTAGTGTAAAATATCAAAAGAAGAAATACAAATAGAATGGACAACAACAACTAAAAAGAATTTAGTCAGATAGGGCAAACTGAACGGCATATGCTGCAGGGTACTAAGCAACTTCTCTTCTGGATGGTTAACAACCTAAGTTCACAGATCAAAAATTGGAGAAATAGAAGGGCTGCAAGTTCAGCCAACATTTTGACCCTAGCCTTTCAAGGTCAGTGAAGACTCAAGACATAGGAGAACATGTACTGTAACATCATGGAACTCAGTTGTGCCCCAAACTTTCTGATCAAGGAGATTGTGGAGCCACAGAGGAAGGCAATCGGTGATCTATAGTGTGCCTGGGGAGAGTCACATGGAGAGAAAACTTGCTCTCAGGCTCTTAAAGAGAGCAAACTGTTCAAGCAATGGTCGTGACTCATCCATATGATTGACACAGACAAAAGATCTACAGAGTAAGGTACAGGATTACAAGATAAACCCTGAGGGGACTTGACTGACCTCATCAGATTCAAAAGCTACATTTTTTGTTACATAGGTCTTGCTTTATCTCAGTTTTAACCATCCAGGCGAAAAGTATAAAAATGAGGTACATAACATGTGGCCATAATAAATTGAGCTGTAAATGGCTATAGTTAACACTCTTCACATAACTCACTATTATTGTGCTGCTGGATTGTGTTTGATTGTGTCGCTGAGTTCAGACACCTATAATGGTTTAATGACAATGGAGTGCCCATCTTTAACAGGTCTAGAAAAAAGGGGGATATAAAGGAAGAACCATGATGTATAAATATGCAATACTTCTGCATAATTCCACAAAAAGCAAGATTTGCACTAATAAGGGTTAGACAAGATATTATGTTGGCTTCTAGTACTATGGACAAGCACTAGGAAGATAACAAGGTAGAAAGTATTAATTATTGAAACTCTGCTATAATTTAGCTTTAAAAATAAGATAAGTATACAGCTACATTCTCTTTTTTTTTTTTTTTTTTTTTTTGTCTTTTTGAGACAGGGTCTCGCTATGCAGTTCAGGCTGGCTTTAAGCTCACTTTGTAGCTCAGGCTGGTCTCGAACTCACAACAATCCTCCTGCCTCAGCCTCCCAAGTGCTGGGATTACAGGCATGCGCCACCACGCCCGGCTACATTCTCTTAATTCATTGATTAGAGACATCTGCTGTAATAGTGTGTGTAACTAGAATATCATGTATGCACCTTGTATGATAACAAACCATTACAAAAACCATGTGCTATGTATTAACCTGTCCTGTTAATTTGATTTGAAACTGTCTCATTGCTATTTCTTCAACAAAAATAAAAAATAAATTAGGAGTAGGGCAAAAAGAAGGAAAAATAAAGTTAAAGAAACAAGGTAGAAAGAGAAATAAAGGAAAGAAAGACAAGTAAGAGAGAACAAAGAAAAGTGAAAAACAGTAAAGATAAAATAGGCAGTCAATAGAGAATGAAAGAAATAAAATAAGGAAGTGACAGATAATGGGGAGCAGCAAAACAGATAGAAGGGAAGAAGCATGAAAGATAGGAAGGTGGAAAAGAATAAAAGAATACAATGAGAAAAAGAAGGAATGAGAAAGAAATAGACAAAAGAGGAGGAGGAGAAGAATAAGAAAACAAAGAGAGAAAGTCAGTTAGTTCATCAGGTGATGTAGTGAGAAAACCGTACCTGTAAGAAAAACCGACTCAATAAAAGCATCCAGAAATTGCAAGGCTGATGACAAGTACAGAAAATTCTAGAATATTCAAGAAGTCCATCCCTACAAGATGGGTGGAAGGGGAAAAGGAGGGAAGGAACTGTAGGAAGAAAAGAGAGGGAGAATAAAAGGGAGGAGAATGACAGAATATAAAGGAGAAAAAGAGTTGGAGGTAGGCCTTGGCAGTTTTAAATCCCCTGTGAAAAGAAAGGATGGGAGGAAATAATGGAGAGAAGGAGGGAGAAATTGGGCAAGAGAGAGAAGTATGGAAGAAGGCAGGAAGAAAGAAAGAGCCATAAAGAGAAAAATTAAAGGGAAAAGAGGAAGAGAAAGATAAAAAGGAAAGGAGCAAAAAGTAAAGAAAAAAAATGAATGAGAGGAAGAGGAAGAAAACAATTTTAATCACTTATAAGCCCAATTATTTAAATACAGGATGACCAAAAATTGCACATTTTCACTAATTTTTATTACATAACATGACAGGAAATATACGAATGGCAATTTTATCACAATTATTCAATACCACAATTAACTGAAATGGCATCAGCCATTGCTGGACTAAATTAACATAAAAACAAAACAAAACACATAAAGGAAGAAAGAATGGGAAAGAAAAAAGAAAAATGAACAACAGACAAAGAAAGTGAAAGAAAAAAAGAGGGCCCACAAGATAGCTTAGTCATCTAAAGTGACTGCTTAGGCAAGCTTAGGCAGATGCTGGGGAGCAAGGCACAGGGGACTGTGGTTCAATCCCAGGCACCACATACTGTGCCAGCATTGCCCTCAGAGAAGGCTGAGCTGCCCCCCATCACAAAGAAAGAAAAAGAATGGTGAAAATAAGGATTAAAAGAACAAAACACCAAAGAAAAAAATTAAAAATAAAGTAACAGAGAGAAACATAGGAAAGAAAAAACAAATCAGGCATAGTGGCACATTCCTGTAATGCCAGCACTTGGGAGGCTGAATCAGGAAGATCCCAAGCAAGTTCAACACCATCTTGGGCTACATAACTAATGCAAGGTCAGTCTGTTAACCTGAAGTACATAGCAAGACCCTATCTGAAAACAAGGAAAGAGAAAGGAAAGGAAAAGAACAGAAAACAGAAAAGAAAGAAAAGATGAATTCTTTTGAAGACACAAGGAAGGTAAGTGCTGAAATGAAGCTTGCAAACTCAACGTTTAGCCAAATACCAACTGAAAAAAGCATTTCAACCAGCACAAAACATTCCAGAAACACTGACCAGCTCTCATCCCCACAAGGAGGAGATTCAAATCTTTGAGGAGGGGGTCAGGTCTATCACCTACTGCTGTCCAGAAGAGGAAAGGCCCTGAAGCCACTCAGCAGAGCTGAGGAGTCAGCCATCTATATGGAGTACCTGCAAGAGAGCAGCTGGAAGCTTAGCTGGTCCAATGGCCATGACATAAGGATGTCAGGAATCCTCTTCCCATTCCATGAGTTCACAATGATAGCCTGTAATCCCTGCACTCTGGAGGCTGAGGCAGGACACTGCAAGATCAAGTGAAACCTTTGCAAGGCAGAGACTTAGTCTCAAAATAAAAGAAAAAATGGCTGGGCTACACAGATCAGTGGAAAGACCCTTATCAATCCCATGTGCCACCCTCCCCTGTGGGAATCCATTGGTCTACAGCAGCAGGAATGAGAAAGAGACAAGAAGACAAAAGCTGGGCTAGGTGGTTAAATCCCCCGCACAACAAAACGATGCTTTATTTATACTTTTGCAATGTTTGTAACACAGGACACAAGGTTGTCTAGTGACTAATAGCTGGCCTGAACCAGAAAGGATGTTTTTCTCAGGGCTGAGGTAGCTTGTTTGCTTTAGGCAAGGAGGCCCAGTCCCACCTAAACACATTTGATCAATTTCCTAGCTTCCTGCGGCTCCCAACACTCCCCCAAAAATGGAATAAAAAAAAGAAACTGATGATTTACATAAACCAGTTTTAGACTGCATATGAAAAAGATGGGTAAAATTGTTTTAAGATGGGTAAATTTTGAGTTAAGCATTAATAAACATCTGGGATACTGGTGGCAATCTCAACTTAGAGAATAACAATGAGGTAAGCCAGACAAGACAAGAGGATTTCCTTGCAACAAGCAAGGCGCTTAGTTGCCCAGTCAGGGCTGCCTCCATGTCCTGAGTGGACTCAAAGCATTTCCACTGTGTGCTCATTTTGATTTTGTAGAAGAACCAGAATTGGCACGGAGCCAGTTCCACTCATGAGGACAATGGGGACACATCCTAATGTCCTTCTTATTCAGCCTGTTCCTTGGGTGCCACTCATCAACAGCAGTCACACGGGTTTTAATGATCTCTCAAAACGACAGGAAAGAGGACTTTCAAGATTGCTCCCAAGGGCCGGCAAGATAGCTCAGCGGTCTAAAGCACTTGCTTAGGAAAGCCTAGAAAGCACAAAGGACAGCAGTTCAATCACTACATGCCATGCCAGTCCCACCATCAGGGCCAGTTAAGCTGGCCAAAAATAAAAGATTGCTTCCAAATGTAGTAAATACCATGGACTAGCTGTGTCTGAAGCAAAGGGAAGTATTTTGAGGTGGGTTAATGGCATTATGTCTTTTACTATCATATTTTTCTTTAAACATTCACCTTATATACTTGCTCCAAATATTTCTAAAAACTGTGCACAAGCTGGGAGAGATGGTGCAATGCCATAAGTACCTGCTGGAAAGCGTAAGGCTCTGAGTTCAATCCCCAATACAAAAAAAGTGGCATAAAAAACTATATGCAAAATTAGTAGGGTTTTGCTATGGGCTGGAAATCAAATTGCAAACATCTCAGTTCACAGTTTTAGGTTGTTACTTTTGTTTTTAACAGCAACCTTATAACAACACCTACATTAAATATTTGCTGATTTGTGCATATAATGATCTCCTAAATTACATTATCTAATAAGTTCCCACTCTCTATAATATATGTGTAATCTCTCCACACATACAGAATCTCCCTCATATGCATACTGAGCAAGGCTACACCCAACTGCCTTGCTCTGATGACCTTCCACAGTAAAGCTTGCATCAACCTTCCCATCTGGGCATCTCTCACACTATTCCTTAGTATGGGGGCCTCCCCTCTCATCATTACCTTTACAGGCCTTGGGAATGAGAACTTTGCTCTTTGGATCCACAGCTTTTTCTACATTCCAAATAACCACAGCCCCATTCCTTTTTTTTTTTTTTTTCAACCCAAGATCCAAGCCTATTGATCTCTTCACTCACCCAACATGTACTGACACCCTTCGCTTTATGCACTGATCTTGCTTCAAGGGAAGTGCACAGGATGAAATCCTGGGTTCAGTACCCCGCAAAGTAGTGGAGAAGATTAAATACTGCCAAAATAATTAGCAGGGATGAAAGGAATGTGTCGGTTCATTCCCACATCGATAAAATCAACAGATTTGAATCTAACCTAGAGTAGACTCCAGCTTCTGAAAGGGCAGAAATAAACCACTTTCCTGATTTGATGCTTTATGAGACTGAAATTCTTATCTCCACGATGATCATGTTGCTGCTTCACCCATGTTTCCATTTTGGAAGCTTTCTTTGCATCTAAGTCTCCTACTGGGGAGAGGAATGCATGGTGACAAGAGTACACTGTTCATGAGATGAAATGAAACAGTGAGATTCCATTGCCTGATACTTCCTACTTCATTGCCTTGAGGACTGAATGAGGACCAGGAGTGTGGTACTGTAAATTTGATAGGAATAAGGAATACAGGAGAGTTGAGAGGATATACGGAATCACCTTATACAGGATCATGGTAACCTGGATCTTAGATAAGGATGGTCTCACCAATTATGACAGCAAGAATTTGGAGATTTATAAAGGAAAGCTATCTATAGAGAAGAGTGAATCCAAAATTAGAATCCAGGTCTAGCCCAGAAACAGGCTTCACACCTGTGATATGGGAAAGAAAAAATCAGGATGTGTGTGTATAGACAGTACAGTTGGGATAGATAACGCTGTGCTTCTACATAATTCCATGAGAGGCAAGATCTGCACTAATGGTGGTTGGACAGGATATTATGTCGGCTTTTAGTGCTATGGTCATCCACTAGGTAAATAATTATTGAATCTTTGATATAATTCAACTATAAAAAAACCTGTAAATATAATTTCATGTATGCACCTTGTACAGTACCAAAACGTTATGAAAACAGTTTGCAATGTATTAATTCATC
>PVKA01036776.1:0-21530 GCA_004027165.1 Ctenomys sociabilis
ATCGTGTCAGCCAAGATAGCGCCTATATCCAGCTTCCTGGTTCTTGTTGCTGTACCAACCTCTCCCTTATTTGGAATAAGCCCGCCATTGCTGTAAGATCTACCAATAGTAATCGGCCACGTGTATAATCATGATTGGTATATGGAACCTATATAGCTTCTTGTATCAGAAAATCCGCCATGCTTGCACGGTAGGAGCCACGGGTAGCGGACGCATGTAGAGGCTTGCATCACACTCGATAAAGGCTTGTTGAACCCGTTGCTGAGAGTCCGAGTGTCTTCTTCTGTGGGTCGGGGACGGTGGCAGACATTCTACCTTGATATTTTCCTAGTGGTTGTCCATAGTATTAGAAGCCGGCATAATATCCTGTCCAACCAGGATTAGTGCAAATCTTGCCTCTCATAGAATTATGTGGAAGCACAGCATTATCTATCCCAACTGTACTGTCTATACACACACATCACGATTCTTCTTTTCTATACCCCTTCCTTTGTCTAGACATGTCAAAGATGGGCACTCCATTGTCATTCAACTAATTTAGGTGCCTGAACTCGACGACACAATCCAACACAGTCCAGCATTCCACAAGTGAGTTAACTGAAGAAGTTGTCAACCATAGCCATTTACAGCTCAACTTATTATTATGGCCCTGCATTATATACCTCATTTTTATACTTTTCTGTTGGATGGTTAAGACCTAGATAGAGCAAGACCTATATACCAACACATGTACTTTTTGTTTCTTATGAGCTCTGTGAAGTCCCTTCACGGTTTATCTTGTAGTCCTATACTTTATTCTGTAGATCCTTTGTCTGTGTCATCCATGTAGATGAGTCATGGCCAATGCTTGACCAGTTTGCTCTCTGTGAGAGCCTGAGAGAAAGTTTTCTCTCCATGTGACTCTCCCCAGGCACACTATACATCATCAGTCTCTTTCCTCTGTGGCTCCATAATCTCCTTGTTCAGAAAATTGGAGCTCAACTGGGTTTCATGATGTTGCAGTACAGGTTCTCCTATATCCTGGTTATTCACTGACCTTGAAAGGCTAGAGCCAAAATGTTGGCTGGCCTTGTGGCTCTTCTATTTCTCCAATTTTGATCTGTGAACTTAGGTTGTTAACCATCCAGAAGAAAAGCTGATTAGTATCCTGCAGCATATGCCATTCACTTTGCCTTATCTGACTCAATTGTTTTCAGTTGTTGTACATTTTATTGGTATTCTTTTTGCTTCTTATACTAGGGAGACTATATGATATTTACATATGCGTGTCTGGTTTATTTCACTTATGAGTATATGTTCAAGTGGCATCCACTTCAATATAAATGCTTCAAGCTTATCATTCTTAATAGCTGAGTAATACTCCATTGTATAGAAATACCACATCTTTTGCAACCATTCTTCATGGGATGGACATCTTGGTTGTTTCCAAGATTTTGCTATTACACATTGTGCTGCTATAAATATAGGTACACATATATCACTATGATACAATGTTTTCAGTTCCTCTGGGAAAATTCCCAGTAGGGGGATAGCAGGCTTGAATGAGATTTCTAGTCCTACTCTTTTGAGGAGTCTCCACACTGACCTCCAGAATGGTTGTACCAGTCTACATTCCCACCAGCAGTGGAGAAGTGTTCCCTTTTTCCCACAACCTCTTCAACATTTGTTGTTGGTTGATTTCCTTATGATAGCCATTCTTTCTGGAGTGAGATGGTATCTCAGTGTTGTTTTTATTTGCATTTCACGGATGACTAGCAAAGTGGAGCATTTTATCGTATATTTATTCGCTTCTTTAATTTCATCCTCTGAGAAGTGTGTATTCATCTCAGATGCCCATTTCTGAATTGGGTCTTTAAATTTGAGGGCCCTGTTATATTTTAGTTCTTTATATATTCTAGACAGCAGACCTCTGTCTGATTGCTTATTAGTTAGGATTTTTTCAAAATTTGTGGGTTGTCTTTTCACTCTGTTGACAATTTCTTTTGACGTGCAGAAGCTCCTTAAGAAGAGTTGATCCCAGTTGTTGATTCTTTCAAGAGCTTCCCGTGCGAATATATGTTTGTTCATGAACTCTTTACCTACCCCTATGTCTTCAAGAGTTCCTCCTACTTTCTCTTCCAGGAGATCAAGTGTTTCTGTTTTAATGTTTAGATCTTTAATCCATTTTTACTTTAACTTAGTGCATGGTGATAGAGCTGCATCAAGTTTTACTTTTCGGCATGTAGAAAGCCAAGTTTTCCAGCACCATTTGTTAAAGAGGCTACCTTTCTTCCAGTAAGTATGATTGACCCCCATGCCTGTAATCCCAGCACTTTGTACCTCAGGCTGGTCTCGAACTCACAACAATCCTCCTGCCTCAGCCTCCCGAGTGCTGGGATTACAGGCATGCGCCACCATGCCCGGCACCGAGTCCGTTTACATTGATGGCTATAATTGAAATGTGCTGACTTATGTTTGTCATGATATTTACCTGGTGTTGTTTACTTCTTTGTAACCTGTGTTTAATTGTCTGTCTTGTTTAGTGGGTTCCTTCCATTCCCATTCATGGAGTTCTTGTCATTGTGGTCTCTCTCTAGAACATCTTTCAGCAGCCTTTGGAAGGGATGGCTTTGTCATCATGAAATTCTTTAGTTGTTCTTTGTCATGGAAGTATTTCACTTCTCCATCAAACTTGAAAGAGAGTTTTGCAGGGTATAATAATCTGGGCTAGAATTTGTTTTCATGTAGGACTTGAAGAACTCTGCTCCATGCTCTCCTTGCCTTCATTGTTTGTGTAGAGAAGTCGGCTGTAATTGTGATAGGTTTTCCTTTGAATGTGACCTGCTTCTTTTCTCTAGCAGCTTTCAGTATATTATTTTTGTGTTGGATTTCTGGGATCTTAACTATTATATGTCTCAGTGTGTTTCTACTTGGGTTGAAGTTATTTGGTGTTCTGTATGCTTCAGTGACCTGAATGTTGGATTGTTTCCTCATATTTGGGAAGTTTTCTGCGATTACTTCTCCTCAAATTCTTTTTATGTCTTTTATATTGACTCCTTCATTCTCATTGATACCAATTATTCTCACATTGTTCATCCTGGAGTCATCTTTCATGTGATGGATTATTCTTTCCTGCATTCTCATTTTTTTTTTTTTTTTGTCTTTTTGAGACAGGGTCTCACTATGCAGTTCAGGCTGGCCTCAAGCTCACTTTGTAGCTCAGGCTGGTCTCGAACTCACAACAATCCTCCTGCCTCAGCCTCCTGAGTGCTGGGATTACAGGCATGCGCCACCATGCCCGGCCTCTCATTGTTTTTAAGAGATCCTTTCTCACCTTTTCACTACCTGCATCAGCATCTTCAAGATCTGAAACTCTGTCTTCGCTTTCACTCAGACGGTTTTGTAGACTCGTGATTGCTATTTTTAGTTCTTCTATATCTCTTTGACTCTGTTTCATGTATTCTATTTCTTTTCTGTATTGCTCATTCAAGGAATCCATCATATTTCTGATCTCCTCAATTTTTTTTATCCATGTCTCCTTTAGAGGTAGTTATTAATTCTTTTTCTGCAGTGTTTCTTCCAAGTTGGTTTTCCTTTGTATATTTCCAGACTTGTTTCTGTATTTCAGATGCTATGATTTCAAAGAATTCTTTTTTTTCAAAGAATTCTTTTTTGATTTCAGAAATTATTTCTGCTTTGGATTCCTCATGACCTTTCTGCTGTTGTGCCTTTGCTTCAGATGCTGTTAATTTATTTGTTTCAGCTGGAATAGTGCTCTCTGCACTTGTTCTGGGTGAGCATTGTTTTTCCACCCAATGTTTCTGGAATTCATTCTTTATTTCAGATACTATGTATTCAGATATTTCTTTTTTTATTTGGGCAATTACTTCTCATGTGATTTTTTCTATACCTTTCTGCTGTTGTTCCTTTGCTGCTGTATCTGTTTATTCATTCATTACAGCTGAGCTAGTGTCCTCTGCCCTTACTGGTGGACTCGAGGTCTGCGATTGCCTTTTCCCCCTGTCTTTGTCATTTTGTATAGCACTGACCTTTGACCTTTGGTGTAGAGCTTTGGTGCAGCTATAACCTTAGCTTTTTATGAAATTTGGGTGCTAGTCTATTAAGTTTGAGATTACACAGCTATGCCTATCCTGGATCTAGCTGTTGTGTTCAGTTCCTCTTTGCTGCAGCTTCTGTAGTTCCCCTCTGTTGGTTCTCTGGTCAGGTGAGCACGAACCAAACTGGGATGCAGAGCAAATATTGAAAATTCCCACTGTCTTGGCTGGCTTTGGGGCGAGGATCCGAAAATTGCCAGAGTCAGCCCTCCTGTGTGATGCAGGTTGCTCTCTAGGTGGGCAAGCCTGGGCTTTTGTGGGTCTGCTGGGCTCCCAAAGGGATAGTGGATGATCTTATTCACTGGTAGGCTGTACTGGGTCAGCCAGCCTGTGCTGGGTCTGGGTCTACAGGCCAGATCCCGAGAAGGCTAGGAAAGGTCTCTCCCACACAGTAGGCCTGGAGCCCTCACAGGCCAGGCTGCATTGGGTTTTGGGCCATGGGGTGGGACCTGGCATCGCTGAGAAATGTCCCTCCGGCATGGCAGCCTTGGAGTTCTCACTCCAGGCCAACCTGCACTGGGTCTGGGGCCATGGGGCGGGACCAGCAATTGCTGGGAAATGTTTCTCTGGTGCGGCGGGCCTAGAGCTCTCACCTGCAGAGCTGTGCTGGGTCTCAGGCCTTGGGAAAGGGAGGGAGACAGGGAATCCCTGGGAAATGTCTCTCGGGTGCGGCGGGCCTGGAGTTCTACACTCACTGAACTTTGATGCCTAGGGAGTTTGGGAAATTCCCACTTACTCAGTGGGTTTTTGGGCAGGGGATCCGGGGATGTGCTGGTGAGTGGGTCCTGAGGTTTCAGGCTGGTCACTGGCTTGGAGGGCTTCGGGGTGGGGATCCAGGTAGTATGCGCGGGAAGAAGCCAACGGCTCTCCCTCAGACTCACCACACACTCACTGATCTGGGAAGCCTGGTGAGTTGTGCATATTCCCACTCACTGGGAGAGTTTGGGGTGGGATCCAGGAGGCCGCTAGAGTCAGCCACTGTCTCAGGCCGGTCTCTCTGGCTGGGCCGGTCTCTCTGGCTGGGCAGCGTGGATGGGATCGAGGAGGGTGGTGAAGTTGGCTGTGCTGTCTCGGGCCGGTCTCTGGGGCTGAGTGGCGTGGGCGGGATCGAGGAGGGTGGCCCCTTGGAGTAGCTTTAAAATGACCTGTGCGGGGCTCCTCCGTTGTCCGTGGGCTCAGGTGCAGTGTCAGCGGGGGTCTCGGTGCGGCGCGGCGCCCTCCCCTATTCTGTTTCTAGTGCGAGGAAATTTTAGCACCATGGAAGCTTTGACCAAATGCTGAGTGTGATCAATTTTTATTTCGCACTCCTTTGAGAAGGGTGTGGTCTCTGGGCTCAGGGCCTTAGGTCACCTTGTGCTGTTCAGAGTCTCCGTGAGCCACCTGTGTGGGCTCGCGGCTGGCACCGTGTGCTTCTCCCTGTCCTGCACTGTGTGCAGGCAGCTGTGGGGCTGCCTGGCTCCTCGGGCCCCTGAGGGCCACATCTGTGCTGTGGAAAGTAACTTTTTACGTTATAAAACCTCCTTCTTTTCTCATTAAATGTTTTTCTGTCTTGAAGTCTACTTTGACATCAGGATTGTGGTGCTTTTACAAACCTATTTCTTTTTTCTTTCTCTGTTTTGATACCAGGGCTCGAACTCAGGATTGTGCACTTGCCAGGCAGGTGCTTCTGCTGCTGAGCTATCTCCCTGGAAAACCTGTTTCATTTCTGATCACCCTCTTAGAACTTTGGCATTGTATTTGATTTGCGTGTTTACACACCAAAAAGTTTCCACCATCAGATGACTTCAGCTTCTGCCCCTTGCTGGCAGGACTGCAATGCTCACTCCTAGTTGTGCCTGTTCTGTTTCTCAGTTCTTGCTACAGAGGACTTCACATTCACTCAGCTTTTCTTTCTGATTTGGTGTATCTTCTCTGATCTCCTTTTTTTTCTTTTTTTTTTTTTTTTTGAGAGAGGGCCTTACTATGCAGCTGCAACATGAGCCTTGAACGTGGTTGTAGAGCCCAGCCTGGCCTCAAACTCATGGAGCTCCTGCTGCCCGGTCCCTGGTGCTGGCATCGTGGGCATGTGCCATGACACGTGGCACTTCTCTGATTTATGAAATGTTTTTAGAGTTCAGGAAAGTCTCCACTTTTATTCTATGTCGTAACTTTCTTATTAACATGTGAACAGAGGCCCCAGTTTCCCTCATGGTTACTTGGGTGTGACACCTATCAGGCCCGAGTGGGGCCTTTTGGCCTCTAGTGCATCCTGTGTGGCAGGTAATGACCACCTTGGGCTTTCTCCTGTCCCCTGCTGTGCTATGCTGGGGACAAGGCCAGGTGCTTGGGCCTTTGTCCCTGGTCTGTGGCTACTGGGAGGGGTGTGGTCTTGAGAGGCAGAGCCTGGTGGAAGTGACAACCCTGGCACAACCTCAGGATATTGGGACCTGGCTCCTCCTCTGCCCTCTTGCTGTGACCTAGGCTGCCTCCACAGGCCCAAAGCCACAGGGTTCATTGACTGAGCCCTTTGATACCAGGAGCCTCATCAACCTTCCCCCTTAAAATTCACTTGCACAAGGTATTTTGTCACAGTGGCAGGCGGCTAACTCTCACCCTGGCTTCTCAGCTGTGCTCTTCCACTGCAGCAGGATGTGCGTCTCTCCTTCACTGTTGCTTGGCCCACTACCCATTCCTGGTGGCTTGACATCTGTGGCTGTATACACAAGATGGCACTGTGGGTTCTGCAGGCCTCAATCTGTTCCTGGCTGGGTGACGCCTGTCCTTCTGTAGCTGTGGAAGGGCCCACGTGGGTTCTCCTTGGCCTGGAGACCCGAGAAACAGCTGAGCGGGCTGTTAGGTGTTTCATCTGTACTATTTAAGTTTTGTAAAAATGCTGTTCTGCTGTCATCTTGCTTTATAGTTGCTTTTGAGAAATTTGAGGCCAATATCAAGTTTTGCCTTTGGAAGCTCTTTGTCTCTCACCTGGAGGTCCCTGAGGGTGTTCACCTTGATCTTTGAGGTCTGACAAGGACATGGCTGGCGGGTAATGCTTCTGGGCCAGCCTTGCCTTGTACCTGTGAGGCACTTTTAATCTCTAGATTCAAGTTTTCTTTTATTTACAGAAATATTTGTTGGATTTCTTCTTTGTTTTCTTTTAATCTGGTTCATCAGTTATTAACTAGGACAGTCTTCACAGTGAGCTACACCCCCAGCTTTATTTATTTGTTTTATTTTGAGACAGAGCCTTGCAAAGTTGCCTAGGCTGAGCTTGAACTCAAAATTCTCCTGATTTGGCCTCCCAGAGCATGGGATTAAGGCACTCACCTGCACTTCAGCTTATTTCTATTTTTTATTAACACATCCGCATATTCTGCTAGAGCTCAGTGTGCTCTTCCCAAGATGCACAGTGTGGACCAGTCAAATCCAATGTCCTCTGCTGGTTCCAGCACCCTCCCAATGTCCGTCTTGGTCATCCTCTCAGTTGGCTTCTTGCAGCCTCCAGGTAGGAGACTGAGGGTGCAGGCCTCGGCTTCCTGTGCCTGGCTTGTTTCACTTAACATACTGCGTTCCAGGTCCAGTCAGCTTTCACATAGGAGGGGATTCTGTTCTTATTAAGGCTGTGCAATGCTCCGTTGTGTGGGTATACCATATTTCTGTTTATTGATGGGCACCTAGGCAGATTTTCTGTCTTACCTAGTGTGACTACTTACATAAGACACGTAAGAAACTAAAAACCAACAAGCAAGCAACTCATGTAAAGATGAGCGGGTGACCTGAATAGATATAGCTCAAAAATATTAGTGGCCAGGAAGTACATGAAGGAACAGACGCTCAGGGTCCGCTGCCACGGGGACACGCCCGCCAGCGCCACGCGAGATGCCATCGCATCCCAGTTAATTTCCTGCTAAAAATTTCCTCTCAGAGGACCAGTGAAATGAACGCTCGGTTTCTTTGCTTGTCTTTCTTTTCAATTATTTTTCCTCTGACTCTTTTTGGTTGTCTTGAACCCTGTTTTCATTCTCTTGGCTGTTTTATGGCTTTCTGCAATAGTTTTTAAAGTGTTTCTTTAAGATGACCTTTCCAGAATGCCTTGTGATTTAATCTTGTTTTCTGATGTGATTTTGGTTTTCCTTTCTTGGATACAGAAACTCTAAAATGTTGTGAACGCTCTAATTATTTTCTAGTTTCATGCCTCTGTAGGGCTATGGAAGACCTTGCTAGCATGCTCTAAGTGTGCCGGGAATGAGCCAGGAGCTCTCCAGTGACGGTCCCCACCTCCCAGGCTCGTGACATGCTGACGAGCAGCCATGAATTAGGAGTCAGCATGCACGGACAGGGCTTGGTGTGCTGTCTCTGTGTTGTAGCTGTCTTAATAGAGAAGCAGCCCGGATAGGAGGCACGTGGTGCACGACTGTGTTGCCACGGGGCTTTCCGAGCAAGAACTGGCAGCAGCTGGCTTTGGCCAGTGGGCTGTAGTGTGTTTCCTGATTTAAACAAAATGTAAGCATACTAGAGACATTTAATACTAATGAACAAAATTAGTTAAATACAGTAAATGCTACGGGAGAAGGCGATTCTAATAGACTATCTAAAATGATTGAACTGTGGATTTGTAATTACAGTAAATATGAGCTGTGGATAAACACAGATACACAGACACACACACCACACCCACTCTGTGCGCTCACACACAGTTCTGATCACAGTTCAGTTTTTTTCTGACTTTCTGCTGTTGTCTAGAACACCTGGAAGCACCTGTGAGCTGGCTCACAGTGCTTGAGGAGGCAAACCAGGGTCAGCAGGATCGGAGCCCGCATCAGACGGTGGCATAGACATCGTGCAGCATTCCTAAGGCAGCCAGTGGCGGTGTCGTCACTTATGTGGATTAAGTACTTCATCTTTTCATTGAAGAGAATGGTGGAGTGGGGCTGGGGATGTAGTGACACAGTGCCTGCCTGGCTCACACAGGCCCTGAGTTCAATCCCAGGTACAAAAAAAGGAAATCAATAACTAGTACAGAAAAAAATTCTGATCTGCACAAAGTTGATTTCTTAAAAAAAAAAAAGAATCGTGGAGGCCACAAATTCACAAGGTAGTTCAATCCCCAATTCCACTAAAAACAAAACAAAAACAAATTCACAAGGGCAGGTTTTAAAAACTTCCTTGGGGACAAATGGAGGCTTAGGGTCACCGGCCGCTCGGCCCGTTTGCATTTCTCCTCATCTCATTAGGGGTGGGCCATTCCCTCCCACCTGCTAAGACCAAGGCCATGGCAGAGGCGACTAAGACTGGATGTGCTCCAGGGCAAGATCCTCCTCAGCTTAGGACCCCCAGCCCTCTGATCCCTGCCTCCATGGGCACATCCGTGGTTCGGGCTGCCTCGGCCTTGTGGCCTTCCACTCCCCATGGACAGCGGGCCACCCCGGAACCCGGTGCGCTGCCATTTTCTCTCTTGCTCTCTCACATGGCAGGAGTCCACAACCCACCTCAGGGGTGCTGGTAATGGAGTTTGCTTATGCCGTGGATTTGTAAGTCTGTAAAGCGTTTGTAATCACGCAGTTATCCAAGGGTCTCAGTGATACAGGAAATCTCCAATGACAGGGATAAAAATTGATCTCCCAACCTAAAAGGTATGTGGGATGAGTTCCTGTTCTCTAAAACTGAAGAATGAATTTTAGGAACAAATGGAGGTTATGAAAAGAATATATTTATTGAGGGAAAGAAAGCTTCTGAGAGAGGGACAGAGGGCCCCCTATCCCCCCAGTGGGTTGTCCCTGGGGAGCTGTCTCTTCCAGGGACTTTTATAGAAGAAATCCATGTGGTGAGGTGGGTCTGATGGTGGAGAAGGCATGGGAACTCGCTTAGGTGAGCATGAGGTGGGACAAAACTATGCTCAACCAATGAGATTACAAGCTGGTAAAATTGATTAAACCCAGGACCAAATGGGGAAACGAGTCACATAGCAAGTGGGCATGAATATGGGACAGGGTCTCTTCTTGTTGGGGGTTGGGCTAGTGACTCACTTGGGCTCTTTCAAAGTGATAGATACCTATGTAGAATATCAATCCCTGATGCCCATCCCTAGGGAAGTATGTAGCTGTGTTTTTTCTTGTTTTGGTCTTGAAGTTTGGCCCATATGGGAGTATCTGTCTCCTCCAAGTAGCAAAGTTACCTGTCTTCCATCTTGTTTCCTTGAGGGCCTGGCCCTGTCTGACTACCTGAAATATCTATCTACTTTTGCTGCCTACAACATCAGCAGACACTTTGCTAACGTGCTCTAAGTGTGCCGGGAATGAGCCAGGAGCTCTCCAGTGACGGTCTCTACCTCCCAGGCCCGTGACATACTGACAAGCAGTGATGAATTAGGAATCAGTATGCACGGACAGGGCTCGGCAAGCTTTCTCTGTGAAGGTCTGTGTTGTAGCTGTCAGAGAAGCAGCTCTATTAAGACTGTCTCTGCGAGACGGCCTCGGTGTTTTCTGCTGGAGGATGGGCTGCAGCCAGCTCTGCCCTCAAGCCCTCTTGGAACTCTTCTCTGGCTCTGTGTCACTGCAGAAGCCTGCGGTAAAGAAAAGGATGCGCAGGTCAGGTGACGCACAGAGCGGGGCGCAGAGCCCGCGGAAGCGCAGGCTGCACGCATCTGCCCGCTGTTCCTGCCGCAGGGCGATGGCTCCACGCAGAGAAGCCCGTTTGAGCCGAGAGTGGAGGTCTCGTCCCTGTGTTTGTGCCACCCTGGGTACTGCATCAAATACAGACGACACGCGACGGGCTCCTGTGGGTGAGGATCAGAACACCGACGACAGCAGGAAAGAGCAGCGAGGTCTCCAGGTGGCCCGGAGGAGACACAGGGTAGAGAGTGACGGTGCTGGGCGATGCGCTTTGCCCACCAAGGGACTCGAACTTCTGAGTTTTATTGCTCTTAGAAGTCCCACCCGCCCCAGGACTGTTGCTGCTTCCAGGCTGAAGTCTAGTCAGGCCCTGACGCAGGCAGAAAATTGCTGACTGTGAACAAGGAGTCACCCCTGCGCTTTGGGCAGCATCTGCACCGTGCTTGTGCCGCGTCTCCTGTCTGCGCAGGCGCGGTTGGGTGGGTGGGAGAAACTCTTGGTTAACTATGTTAGCCTCCCAAGACGCAGCATCTCAGGTTGTACCCCAAGGGATCCAGTGAGGGGGCAGATGATTTGCGGACTAATTTTTTCCAAGAATCACATTTGGACAGTGATCAATATCAGTATATATGTCTGCTCCGTGAGGAGAAGAAAACGCACACAATTGCTGGGCAGAGGGAACCTGGCGCCGCTACCTCCCACAGATACTGTTGCAGTTTTCTCCTACGTGAAAAGGCCGCGTGCTGTTCACTGGGGAGCCACACCCGAGTCAGTTGGTCTCGGGGGCGTGGTCAGCACAGCGGGGCCTCCCTCTCTAGCTATGGCCTCGTCTGTGCCCAGGGGTCCCCACGAGCCTCTGGAAGGGAGGACCAGCTGCATGTGCCCAGTAGTGGAGCACGGTCCCTACTCTGCTGTGGCCCCTGAGGTGGACTGGCCGGGTTGGGGAGGGGGAGCAGACAAGGCCAGGCTTACACTGGGTGCCCAGGGGGCCTGAGTGGGGCCGCTTTCCTGGAAGTTCTGAAGGTCCTCAGGAGGGCTGGGCTCCCCACCTCGCCCTGTCCTTATTAGCGAGTCATTGGAATTGCTGCGCCATGAATGACTGCTCTCCTGGCCTCTGGGGCAGCCGCATTCCTATTACCAAATTCATGGCAGTTCCCGAGGCAATTGCTCAAGGGACACTTAGCAGCTGGAGCAGGACACGAGAAGAGCTGAAACGTGGACAGAAAGAGAATTAAGATAGCTGCATCTGAGCAGGTCAGAGCCCTCCCATGCCTCTTAGGGGACAAGGACAGTGGCCGGGCCAAGGAGCTGGACCAGCGCCAGGGAAGAGGTCAGGCAAGGGCAAGCGTCAGGGCAGCCAGGAGCAGGAGTGAGAGCAGGAGCGGGGCGGCCCCCGCGGGAGGACTTGGGGTCCCGCACAAGTCATTCCAACAGCAGATGGGTTTGTCATTAAGGCTGCTTGGCTTTGGTGGTTTGGGAGTGCGTGGGGCTAGGATGATAAAAAGCCAGGGATGCTGTTTTCAGGATGCCTTCCAAGGAGCGTTAATTCAGTGGGAAGCTAATAGGGCATTAAGAGAAATGCTCAAAGAGATTAGTTAATCAAATAATTTCAGAAGCTTCTGGCAAAGTTAAAGAGCTAAGGGCTTCTGGATCCCTTGATATGTTCAATGTTTACATAAGCAAATGTATCCCTGGGTTTTTTGTTTTGTTTTGTTTGGAGACAGGGTTTCACTGTACCGTTGAGCTTGGCCTTGGGCTCACTATGGAGCCCAGTTCCACCTTGAGCCCTCAGCCAGCATCTGCCTTCGCTTCCTGAGTGCTGCGATTGCAGGACTGCAGGAGTGCACCCCTCTGTCTGGCCTCCACCAGGTTTTGTGTGAGATCCTAGTTTCCCCAAACTCACCTTGGTAAAAGCACTTCTAGAAGATGCACTTTCCCTAATGTATCTGAGCAAAACCTTTTTAAGAGGCTGCCGTACACCACAAGTTCTGGCAGTGCTGCTCTGATGCGTGCAGGCTCAGTGGAGGCATGGGCTTCTGCTGCTTTAGGCAGTGCATAGAGTCAAAGGGTTCACAACAGTGGGTGTCTACAGCATCACAGTTTGTGTCACCTCCCGGACCCACCACTAGGGCTAAGGAAAATACCAAGTGTTTGGAAGCAGAGGTCCAATAGTCACTGCGAATGAGAAAAGAGAGATTCAGAATTAAATTTGGAGGGAGCTGAGCATGGCCAAGTCGAGTAGGAGTGACTTTGGAGCTACTCAGAGAAAATCAACTCAAAGTACAGTAACTGAAAGAAAGGGAGGGGCACACTCCTGAGGCCAAAGTCAATCTGAAACAGGAGACTTGGAGATCAAACAAGCATAGATGTGCAGCGGCAAACAGAAAGACTGAAATGTCACCCAGCATGGGGGGTAATGCCAGCCCTCAAAGGCTCAGGAGGGAGGGCTTTTGGGGCGTGTAACAAGAAGCAGAGTACTGGGCGGGTACTGATGGGTTCCTACAGTGTGCATCATAGTGGCCAGTTATGCCGCACAGTGACCGAAAGTAACAGGCACTGTGACAGGAACTGAGGTAAGCTGGAGGTTACGTGGGCATCTACAGGAACCAAGGTGTGTGGGCTGTGTGGGGTGCATTTTCTGCTGCAGACATAGAGCTTAAAACGGTGATCCAGGTCACGGCTGCTGGTGGGCTGCCTGCCTGTGGGTGGAGCAGGGTGACCATACCAGTCAATCTTAAAAAAATAGCTCTGTGTGCCAGAGCTGCCAACTGAGACCTCTAGGGACAAGAGTAGGGACCATAATGGCCACACAAGTCAGGCAGTGAATGGAACAGCACAATCCCTCTTGCCTTGAGGCCAGTGGCTGAAGAGAGGCACGTGGGATACAAATGGCCTGTGCAGTGGCACAGCCAGAGTGGAAGGCTGGCCATCGCCCCGCAGGAGAGGAGACTGGATGGGCTGGGCAGCCTTGAGCAGCAGAAGTAAGACCAGGGGGTAGCCCACAGCACCCCACCCCACCCCGCAAGAGCACAAAGGTGCCTGGGGAAGCAAAGAGGGGAGACTACGCAAGGGCCAGGTGGAGCCCTCATACACGGTCTAGAAGCAGCCTCGGGCTGTCTCTGTTGGAGGACACTGCAGCAGCTGGGAGAGGGACACAGAGACACACGGAACGAAGGCACCAAGGGACGCACTGAGAGTTGCTGGCTGAAGACTCCAGCCCCAGAGGCAAAGGCCAGCCCCGATCTATCACTGATCACGCTGCAGGTTTAGCCTGGCTGTCCAGCAGCTGGTGCTCTGATGTGGACACTGCCACGGAATTGTGGACACAGAGGAATTTTATCAGTTTGTCTTTGTTTCATTTCCTTTTTCTGCGTGGTTATCATTATCGTTTTGGGTGTCTAGGTTTTTACCTTTATTTTTGTTGTGTTTATCTTCTTGTCTCTTCTCAACTTTCTCTCTTTGTAGCAGAAAACAGCTCTTCCCTTGACTCCTGGCTATGAAGAAAGGAAAAGGAAAAAGGTGTTGTGACAGTCCCCTCCCCAGCCAGTGTACTTCAGCTTGTTAGGTGGCCAGATATAGTTCTGGCTACATCTTCTGTTACTATTGTCTCCTAGAAATGTTCAACCCCATCGGTCATTTGAGAGATACAAATTAAAATGACACTGAGATTCCAGTTTACTGTAGAAAGAATGGCTATTACCAAAAAATTAACCAGTAGCAAGTGTTGGAGGGACTGGGGATAAAGGAGCCCTTCTCCACTGTTAGTGGGGGCGCAGACTGGTGCCACTACGTGGAAATCACTGTGGACTGCACGTGGACTCAGAAATCTAAAACTAGATGCTCAGTCCAACCCAGCTATTTCCCTTCTTAGTATTGTCCTAAAAGAATTAAAACCATCATATCATAACAATCTATGCACACCCATGTTTATATCAGAACAGTTTTCAATAGTCAAATATCGAAAACAACCCAAATACCCACCAACAAAAGATCTTTTCATACCATGGAGTACTACTTAATCATCAAGAAGGATAAACTTGAGACATTTCTTGATGGATGGATTCACCTTGAGGCTACACTGTTAAGTGAAATAAATCAGACACGTGTGTAAATATTACATTGTTTCTCTGATGGGAGAAATGGAGCGTGTAAATAAGGACTAAATTGTAAAATACATATTATGAAATAGGAAGAAATTGCTAGGGGAACTAAGGAGGAAGAGGGGAAAAGGAAGGAAGGGACAAGAAATGAGAGAAGGATCAAATGGGAACAATATAGAGGGGGTGAAAAGGAGCAGGAGGATGGGAAGAAAGAGGAACTGAGATGTCCCATATGGATTCGAGTTTCCTCTGACGAGAGTGATCATTATGTGTATCTTAACTGCACCAATAAAGTGGAAAAAATCAATTTTAAATTCAGCATGTAGGTATCCTGGGTGGGTCAGGGCTTTTTTGCTATTATTTCTCAATTGGTTTCCAGGAGACATGCAAAGTAAGAGGACTTTCATCCACGTGGCGTGGATGAAAGGACACGGGAAGCTCATTCTCGGGGTCTGAAGTTTTGGGGTTCTTTATCGAGCCGGAAGAGCACTGGCCCAAGAGCAGGAGAGCTGGGGCACAGGGCTCCTGGGCTGCTGCGCTTGTGGACCAGCCTCCTTTTCTCCTGACAGGAAGGCGAGCCGAGCAGGCCTCAGCGTCTTCTGGGCGAACGGAGGAGAGGCGCAAGGGCGGCAGGGCTCCCCACGCCGCACTGACCGCCGCTCACCTCACTGCTGTGGTGGCTGTGTCTCCCCAGGACTCGGCTTGACTTCTCTGGGATGTTACCAGACTCGTGCGAGTGGAGCGCAGGGTTCGGGGAAAGCAGAGCAACACGAAGGAACACGCGGACAGCACCACGCTGAGGAGCCAGGGCCCGGCTCCACGCGATCCGTGGGCAGCCCGGTTTTCTTGTGTAACACTCATGGGCACAGCAGTTCGGGTCTTTCCGCTTTGCCTGCAGCACATTAATTCACTTTCACTCAGCAGGCCTGAGACCCCACTGTGCAGGCCCAGATGTCGGCTGCACAGACAGGCTCTGCCGCCCTTGGGGAGGAGGCCGGTGACTGTGCAAGCACAGCATTCCAGGCAGGCACGTGGCTACGCAGGGCAGCGCGGTGGGGCAGGGGCAGGGCGCGGCTACGCAGGGCAGCGCGGCGGGGCAGGGTCAGGACGTGGTTACACAGGGCAGCGCGGTGGGGCAGGACAGGGTCAGGACGTGGCTACGCAGGGCAGCGCGGCGGGCAGGGTCAGGACGTGGTTACACAGGGCAGCGCGGTGGGGCAGGACAGGGTCAGGACGTGGCTACGCAGGGCAGCGCGGCGGGGCAGGGTCAGGGTCAGGACGTGGCTACGCAGGGCAGCCTGGCGGGGCAGGGTCTGCACATGGCTATGCATGGGACAGAACAGGGTCCGGACGTGGTTACACAGGGCAGCACGGCGGGGCAGGGTCAGGGCGCAGCTACGCAGGGGCAGGGGCAAGGGCAGGACGCGGGCAGCTACGCAGGCAGCGCGGTGAGGCAGGGTCAGCACTTGGCCGTGCAGGGCAGTGCAGTGGGCAGGGTCGGATCAGCCAGGCAGGCCAGGGCGCGGCTCTGAGCACGTGCTGCCTCTCAGGTAGGGGCCAGAGGAGGTGGGGGCTAAGCTTGCAAGTGTGGAGAAGAAACAGCACGGCGAGGGCAGCACGAGGCACCACATCTTGCTGGCTCCGCACAGTTCTATTTGACTTTATTTATAGCAGCGGCGTCATAGGTGTCGCTCAGGGTTGAGGGGGCAGCGGCTGCTTTAGACTGTGGTTCCCAAAGTGGCCCTGGGCCTCGCCCTTGGTCCAGCATGAAGAGAGGGCTGAGAGCCAGCGCGGGTCTCGTGTGGGTGACCTGGGGTGGCCTCCCCCAGGCGTGCATCCTCCAGCACACCAATGGCCATCTCCTGCACCAGGGCTGGGCTGGGGCGGAGGAACGGGCCGTCTGCGAGCACAGCCCCCATGTCAAGGCCAGGCTGGTGGGGACGCAGAGAGGGGGGAGCCCGTGGTAGGAAGGTGTTCAGAGAGGGATGAAATAAAAACGTGGAGCCTGGAAAGGTGGGAGCTAGTGCTATAGCCCAGTACTGCTAATAAAGGGCAGTGTCTTCGAAGTGAATTATGCCACACTGCTTTTGGTCATGTATAATTCAATTTTTATTTAAAAACTTTAATTGCCAGGCTAACTTCGAATTGGGGTACAGGAAGATAATTGGGTTCGTGTATACAATGTACAATGACCAAATGAGGCAAGAATTTTTATTTTAAACTTTTGAAATAATCCTCAACCTTATTTACATTCATATGAGTTATGATTAAAATATATGGTGACTGTATGAATACAAGAATTCTTGGTTAATAAAATAAAAGACATGTTGCCTTGAAACTTCCTTAGATCGTGGTCTGTGCTGAGAACACACTTATCGCACTGCCCTGCCACTTTCTGTGTCAGGTCTGGAGTCCCCTTTTCTGAGTGTTTTTATGAGGTTTGAGCAAAACCACAGTAAATATGGCACTGAATGCCATTCAACAAAAAGGCAGCTCCTGAAAATGGCTCTGTGTCCTCCTCCCGGCAGGGTAACTTCTCTCTGCTCCCCAAAGTAAAAAGCCAGGTGAAAGGGCAATGTTTTGAATCAGCTGGGGACACTGAAGTGGCCACATAGTGCACCTAAGGGCTCCCAGAAGAGAATTCTGGAGCTGCCTGGGAAGGGAGCAAGGGAAAGGGGATCTGTGTGTTCATAGGAAGGGCAGGACTTTGAGGGTGATCAACAGCCATGTGTCTTTTATAGTAATAAATTTAAAGGTATTAAATATTCATCATGGCTTTAGGTGACATCTCCTCATACCATAGAAAGGAAAATATAAATGAAATCGATTGCGTTTCCCTAAAGCACTCTCCCGCAGGCTGATTCTCTGAGCTTGTTCTCAGGTCTTCTGTCAGTGTCCTCCTATTCCCACTCCTGCTCTCTGTGGTCCCTAGTGCTCTCCATGCAAATGCTCTTTGCTATGTTCCTGGAATCTTTCTGCACACCTGGAGTCACAGCCCGGTTCCTCTGCAGGTGGCTACGGAGCCCCACTGGCCAGGAATGGAGGCAAGACCTGGTATTAACAGGTGTACTCCTATTTAACAAATCCCTGCAGGACCAACAGAGGGTGCCACGTGCACACCTCTTACTTTCCTACTGTAAATTTTTCTTTAGCATAATAGCAGCCAGATGTGTATCTAACTTTCCCTCAGGGATCCAGGAGGCAGTTTATGTATTTGTCTACTTGGCATGAAAAAAGGCAAAGGGTGCACATGTGTGCAAAAGTATCAAAGTGGGATTCACACCTACTTTGTCTCATGTTGTGTTCATGAGATGGTTTCTGTGTATGTTTACCTGAGCATCACAGGGGTAGAATTTGTTAAAAAAAAGTTTTCTTTTGATTTTTCTGGTAGGAGTAACCCAAGTCAGTACAATGGGACATGAAGAACCAGGTTGGGAAGCTTTGGAGGAGATCAACAGTGAGTCATTACATTACTCATGGATGAATGGTGAAGATGATCTGCCACGGTGAAGTGTGTGCTTTCACAGCAGGAGTGTGGTGTGACCACTTGGAGGAGGAGGAGGAAGGGGAGGATGAGGGGGAGGGGGAGGGGGAGGGACAGGAGGAAGGGGAGGAGGGGAGAGGAGGAGGAGGGGAAGGAAGAGGAAGAGGGAGAGGGGGAGGAGGAAGAAGAGGAAGAGGACTGGTGGTGGCCATGGGAGCCAAAGTTCCTGTGACAGTGAAATGGAGCAGGAGTTGGCTGACACAGATACTGGGGATGCAGACCTGCTGGACTGGAATGACGAAGAAGACAGCAATGTCAATACATGTTTGATTAGTCAGAATGCTGCAAAATGCTCATGCAATCAAAATGGAACAATCCAACCTCAGAACTAAGTCTGAATATAGTGAGGATCTTGGTAGGGGTGAGAGGTATTGGACAGCATGCGAACACTGCCATTCAGGGTTGGAAGTTACAGCATACAGAATTATACAAGGTGCTGTGTGATACACACACACAGTCTGAAAGGCAAGGAAAGCTTTCCATGTGCACCGCTATCCGTATTCAACACCGTATTCCTTTGGATGCCCTCATTAGCTGAAGTGAAAGCACGCACAGGTCTGCTGTACTTAGCAAGGATTCTCATGGGGATCACAGGAATGTAAGTGATTTATGGCAGAGCAGTGAGTCAAAATGCGGCATAAAAATGTATGCTCTTGGAGATCCAAAGACTGACTATGCTTTCAATTTAGACAGGTATCCAGGAACTCAGCCATCAGGTTCTTATTCTTAATGTAATAAACTGAATGATATGAACAGACCTGTTGCTCCCATCTCCCAAACTAATTGGAATGTGACATTAGACCATTGGTGCACCAGTTTCCAACCGATGTTGTATTTGCCAAAAGAGCACAAATTGACAGGCACAGACGGGAACTGTATGCAGGAGCAAAGCAGAAGTTCCAAATGAGATGCTGCAATTTAAAAACAAAGAATTCTATAGTATAATCGTTGGATTTCAGAAAAATTTACAATTGGCTTTGTATATGACAAAGAAAAACTTCTGGCACTGCTGATGTCAACATCGCACCATGGGGGAAGTGCTGCCAGGGAAGCCTTGTCAGGCAGAAGCCTGAGACAGAAACCTCTCGCAATGAAGCCAAAGGAGGAGTAGACGCTACTGGTGAGTCAGGCAGCGGCTGTGACGTCACCCAACGCAAAGCGCTGGCCAGTGGGTCTTACTTGATTCCAAACATGTGTGGCTACCTAGACTGATAGCTTACACAGAAAGCGACAAGTGAAAAATGCTACAGAGAAACCTCCTGGGATGGCTGGGACTGGAACGGCAGAAGGAAAACTGCAGGAAGTTGTGCGGCTGACCTGTGAGCTTCCGGTGAGCAGGCAGGTTCAGCATCGCTGTAGCCCACTGTGACAGCGGGAAAGATAGAAAGATGTCCCTGTGCCCTACAAGAAAGGACAGGAAGGCAGCACACGTGCCACCCATGAGCAGCGCCTGTACGTGGGGCGTGTGCTTCTCGTGCGCGGCACCTGCCCTGGGCATGACAACTGGAGCAAAGATTACTTTGCTGTAGAAGCCTAGTGGTAGTCTTTTTTTCCCCACTGGTAGTTTCCCCATTGGTAGTTCCCCATTGGTAGTTCACACAGGGTTTTATCTCTGATGTTGCTGTCAGGTTTTGTGAGCAAGCAAACAGCTGATGTGAAAATGTTGAGGTCTATTCTAAGCACTCACTACATGTTCGATATTTCATTGTATTGTTATCTTTTTTAATAGTTAAGAGACTTTATTCTAATAGCTATAATCATAGTACGTGTTGAAATGAAAGCTGAAAACAAGTGTACCAAACGGTTGATTACTAATCTTGTACTGAAAGTAGTAAGAGGTTCCACAACAACAGATAAACCATTTCTAAAGTTTCCCAAGGTAAATTTAACAGCTCCAGCTTCTTCAGTGTGTATCAAAATACAAAAGGAAAAAGTAGAGGTCATCTTTTCTGATGGCAAATTGGACCCTTGCAGGCTGAGGGAGGCGGGCGTGCTCCGGGACTGTGGTCTGGAGTGGACCAACCGACCCAGCTTGCACGCGCTCCTGCTGGTGAGACCCGGACTTTGACCAGCGCAAGTCCCAAGTGGGCACTAGGAACAGGCCGCCACTCCAGCTGCACGCTGACTGAGGTGGAGGGTGGGCCCCGCATCCCTCATAGCCCTCCCCACTGCCCTGAGGGGACCGTGTGAGCATACGCACAAGCACAGTGCTATGGAATGCAGGTTACCCAGAGACAGGCCGACCACGCCTGTGACCGCGCAGTGGGTGACCTTTGTTCATCACATCCCTGGAGTTCCCAGAGGAACAGCTGATCTGGAAATCAGGCCGAGCTGCAGAAGGAATAGTCTCTCTTCTGTATGTTCAAGTGTTCTCACCTTGTAATTTTTAACTGTTTTTAAAAATGCACTGAGTTTGGGCTATACACCGACCTCCAAGTGGTCCAGACACCAATATGCAGTTCAGTGGCTCCTGGAGGCCGGGTGCCCTGCACCCAAATCCTGCCTCAGTACTAACAGTGAGTTGATTTTGCATAGTAATACTGAGTAATATTGCATAGGAATACCAGCAACCTTAGTGGAGACAGAAACTATTTACATTAAATAAAAACCTGGCTGCAGCCTGCGTCTGCACATGTACAGGGCAATGCGTGCACACTGTGACCAACCCATGGAGACAGCTGCTGGCACTCAGGACCACAGAGTCACAGCGTTTGCCACGTGAGAGGGAAGCGGAGGGCAGAGAAGGAGGACGTGAGGGTAGGGGGTTCTGGCTCACTTCTGGTTCCAGAGCTGAGTGGAGAGCTAGTCTAGTCCTTCATGGAGCCTGTCCCCACCGGTGGCCTGAGTGGACCAGTCCCTGTGGCGTACAGCACAGCCCCGGCCCGTCTGTGATTTCAGCTGCTTTCGTGGCATTGGGGAGGTCCTGGGGAAGGCTGGGTCAGAAGCAAGGCACCCTGACCTGCCCCAGGCTTTTCCTCCCTCCCCAGCAGGGGCTGCCCAGGGATGAGCCTGCTGCCCCATACCTGCTTGAGGGCCAACACGAGGAGGACAGCGTCCCTGAGCTCGTCCTCAGCCAGCACCCTCCTGAGTTCTTCACAGGCCTTGTTCACGTGCGCTCTGATTTCGCTGTTCTCCACAAAGATCCAGCCTTGGGGGTTTGGACGTAGCGGCCTCCCAGTGTCCAGCTCTTATCTTGCACACGCTC
>PVKA01036777.1:0-21527 GCA_004027165.1 Ctenomys sociabilis
TAACTATTGCTGTTTTATTTAACAATGCCTTGTTGCTTTGTATGCATTAACATTTGGGTGTAAAGATTGTGTGTCTATCCAACAGGGAGCCACAGTATTTAAATTGACCAACCTAATGTTACAACTACTTTGAGGTGGCCAAATGTAAACTAAAAGCCTTAATTAAAGTGGTGCAATTTTGTATAACTTAGCATCAGTAATTCAATAAATTTGGATTGCCATGCAAGGGCTTGCATTATAATTACTTGCCACTTGAATGTGTTTTGTGTAGTGTTTTAATAGTGCTAGTAAATAAATATGGGTTTACCTTTTTAAATGTAATAGATGTTATTTTACACAGTGTGGTTTTATAATTTAAAATATGGGTAAACCAGACTCATTAATTAGTTACAGAAATAATGAGTGAAATATATTAGGGTTTTTTTCCCCCATTTAACTATCTACTTATGTTTTAAACTTTTCCCTGAGAAAGGATTTTTATAAATCAGGTAATGTTTCTTATGGGCAAATGTTCAATAATAGCTCTTTGGGACAAAGTAGGAAGAATTGAAAATACTTTGTAGATAGTTAATCTTGGAATTTTTTTAATGTAGAATGAAATTGTATATAGAATATTAGTTATAAAAATCTTTGAATGAAAAAAAAAAGAAACACACTTAGCTCATAAAGAAATTCACAGGCTGAAAAACCAAAGATGGAAAACAATACTGCATGCCCCAGCACCTCAGAAAAAAGCAAGGGTAGCAATCCTGTTTTCAGACAGTCTCAACTTCAAACCAAGAGTGATCAAATGAAATAAAGAAGGCCACTATACACTGGTTAGGGGAAAATTCAAGAGGAAGAGGTAACACTCATAAATGTGTACACACTTAACATGGGAGCACCGAACTATAGGAAACAAATCTTAATAGGCATGAAAAATCTAATATCCAATACCACAATCTTAACAGGAGACCTTAACACCCCTTTATGCCATAAAGGTAGGTCCACAGAACAAAAAATTAACAAAGAAGTACCAGAACTGAACCAGAGCTTGGACCAAATGGACTTGGTGGACATATGTAGAGTGTTCCACTCAACCAGAGCTGAATACACATTTTTTTTCAGCTGCACATGGGTCATTTTCTAAAATAGACCAAATATTAGTCCATAGGTCATGCTTAAGTATATGCAAGAAAACAGAAATTAACCCATGCATATTATCTGACCACAGTACAATGAATTGTGGAAATAAATGACAAAAGAAACCAGACCCCCCCCCAATACATGGAAATTAAGCAACATCCTACTCAGCAATCAATGAGTCACAGATGAAATTAAACAAGAAATTCAACAATATCTACAGTTCAATGAAAATTCAAGCATAACTTACCGGAATTTATGAGATGCAATGAAAGCAGTTCTTAGAGGGAAAATCATAGCTATGAACTCACACATTAGGAATACATAAGGGGAACAAATAAAAATCCTAATGCTGCACCTCCAACATCTAGCAAAGGAAGATCAAACCAAACCCAGAGCCAAAGACGGGAAGAAATCATAAATATTAGAGCATAAATTAATTCAACTGAGATGAAGAAAATAGTTCAAAAATTAACGAATCAAAAAGGTGGTTCTTTGAAAGACTAAATAAAATTGATAAGCCCCTAGCTAACCTCATCAAAAAGAGGAAAGAAAAAAATTCAAATACAAGCAATAAGAAATGAAAAGGCTGTAATCAACATAGACCCAGTGGAAATTCAGAAGATTATCAATAACTACTTTGAAAATCTTTATGCTCACAGAGTAAAAGACACAGATGAAATGGACAGTTTCCTAGAAAGACACGAATTACCAAAACTGAACCAAAGAAGATATAACAACTGTCAATAACCCAATAACAGTTAATGAAATACGAAATGTAATAAAGATGTGCCAACAAAGGAAAGTCCAGGTCCTGATGGATTCACAACTGAATTCTACAAGAAATTTAGAGAAGATATAATCCATACACTCCTCAAACTCTTCAATGAAGTTGAAGAAGAAACAGTTCTACCAAAATAATTCCTGGAGCCAAGTATTATACTGATATCAAAACCAGGGAAAGACACAACTAAAAAAGAGAACCAGAGGCCAATCTCCCTCATGAACATAGACGCAAAAATCCTCAATAAAATCCTAGCAAATAGAATACAGCAAATCATCAAGAAGATTATACACCATGACCAGGTAGGATTCATCCCAGGGATGCAAGGATGTTTCAGTATTTGAAAATCTATTAATGTAATACACTATATCAATTGAGCATAATCTAAAAACCACATGATCATCTCAATTGATGCAGAAAAGGCTTTTGACAAAGTCCAACACTCATTCATGTTTGAAGTCCTACAGAAAATTGGAATAGATGGCCTTTACTTCAATATGACAAAACCAATCTATGATAACCCAGGAGCTAATATAATTATAAATGGGAAAAACTGAAATCTTTTACCCTCAGATCTGGTACAAGACAAGGATGTTCGCTATCACCCCTCCTATTCAATATAGTTCTGGAATCATTAGCTAGAGCCTTAGACAAGAGAGAGAAATGAAAGGAATAATAATAGGTAAAGAAAATGTTAGAGTATCATTATTCAGATGATATGATACTTTACTTGGAAGATAAAAAAAAAACTCCTCCAAGAAGCTAATAGAATTAATACACAAATTCAGCAGCATAGTAGTATACAAAGTCAATACCCAAAATTTAATAGCACTCGTCTACACAGATAACAAACACACTGAGAGGGAAATTAGAGAAACAATACCTTTTTTATAATAGCACCATGGAAAATGAAATACCTCGGAATTCATCTAACTAAAGAAGTCAAAGATCTTTTCAAGCAAAATTACAGTACACTTAAAAAAGATATCATAGAGAATTTCAGAAAATGGTAAGATATTCCCTGCTCCTGGATAGGATGAATCAACATCATGAAATTGGCCATACTCTCAAAATTGTTGTACAGATTTAATTTAATCCCTATGAAAGTACCAGCAACATACTTTAGAGGCTTATAAAAATAATTCCTGAAATTTATTTGGAACCAGAAAAGACCTAGAATACCAAAGGCAATCCAGGGCAACAAAGACAAGGCTGGAGGCATTACAATCCCTGACTTGAAATTATATTACAAGTGTACTGTGATAAGATCAGTATGGTATTGGTAATGAAATAGACCTGAGAATCAATGGAATAGATTAGAAGATGCAGAGGTCTCTATGAACACACTCAGTCACCTGATGTTTGAGAAAGGGGCCAAACACCCTTACTGGAAGAAAGATAGCCTCTTCAACCAATGGTACTGGAAGAACTGGCTCTCTACATGCCGAAAAATAAAACTTGACCCAGCTCTATCACCATGCACTAAGCTAAAGTCAAAATGGATTAAAGATCTAAATATTAAAATAGAAACAATCTCCTGGAAGTGAAATTAGGAGGAACTCTTGAATACATAGGGGTAGGCAAAGAGTTAATGAATCTAATTGCATGGGTAATACTTAAAAGAAGTAACAACTGGGACCTCCTCTTATTGAGAAGTTTTTGCATGTCAAAATAAATTGCCAACAAAGTGAATAAACAACCCACAAATTTTGAAGAAAATCTTAACTAACAAGCACTCAGACAAAGGTCTTCTTTCTAGAATTTATAAAGAACTAAGATACATTAGGACCCCTAAATTTAAAGACCAATCCAGAAATGGGCATCTGAAATGAATACACACTTCTCAGAGGACGAAATCAAAGAAGTGAATAAATATATGAAAAAATGCTCCACATCACTAGCCATCCATGAAATGCAAATTAAAACAACACTGAGATACCATCTCACTTTAGAAAGAATGTCTGTCATAAAGAAATCAACCAACAACAAGTGTTGGAGAGATTGTGGGGAAAAGGGAGCACTTCTCCACTGCTGGTGGGAATGTAGACTAGTGCAACCATTATGTAAATCACTGTGGAGACTCCTTAAAAAACTAGGACTAGAAATCCCATTCAAGTCAGCTATCCCCCTACTGGGAATTTTCCCAGAGGATCTGAAAATGTTATATTACAGTGATATTTGTGCACCTCTGTTTATAGCAGTACAATTTGTGATAGCTAAATCTTGGAAACAACGAAGATGTCCATCACATGAGGAATGGATGAAAAATATGTGGTATTTTTATAGAATGTAGTATTACTCAGCTATAAAGAATGATAAACTTGAAGCCTTCATATTGAAGTGGATGCCCCTGAAAGCGAAATAAACCAGACTCACATGTGTAAATGTTGTGCAGTCTCCCTAGTATAAGAACTTAAAAGAAGAAATACAAATAGAAAGATATAACACAATTAAAAGGAAAATAAGAACTTGAGGATTGGACAATGAGGAGAGGGTGAGGAGAAAAGCTAGGAAACATGACAAGGGCAAAGCCATACACTTGTCCACACAAGATGGGTAAGGCAATGATCCTGAGAAACATTAGCAGGTTTTTTTTTTTTTTAATTCATTTGTTTATTACAGTGTCTCACTATACATCACGGATTCTTTTTTGTGGGGGGAGGGGGTCAGCTCAGCCCGCCCTGGGGGGAGGGGCTGGCATGGCATTTGGTGCTGGGGCTCAAACCACGGTCCCTGAGAGGCGCTTTAGACCGCTGAGCTATCTTTCCAGCCCATCAGCTAGTTTTTTTGAAACTAGCAGTTAACTGATAGAATTCTCACCCTGACTAACTATACATGCTGATACCTGTGCACTAAGCAACTGCACTTAAGATAGCAATATGTGATAGAAGGGTCACACTTGGAATGCCTGTCATTCTGGTCTTCTAAATATGTATTTCTTGTCATGACGAACAAATTATTATCATGCTGTCTTTCAAGTAAAAGTTTTTTTTTGTAATTCAAGATTGTTTTATTATAGACGATTGTTTATTTAGATGCAGTTGTCAGAAATCATGCTTTTAGGCCCCATGAACACTTTACCTCCATCCTCAGTGGAAAAATATTGAAATATTGATATTGTCCAATTTTTTCATGAAATATGTATTGACATGGGTGGTGCCAAGATGCCCAATACTTCCATCAACATAAGGGTTCCAATAAAAACAAACAAACAAACATAGGGATTCCTTCCTCTTCCCTTGTGGAGACACATTGCTTCCTTTTCATTCATACCCCCCTCACCTCTGGAACCCACTGGTCTCTTATTCATTTATATAACTTGATTGCTTCCATGCTGTTATTAAATAGATTCACAACAATATGTAAGATTTTGTGTTGCTTTTTATTTATTTATTTTTCAAAGTTTATTTTTTTAAATTTATTTTTATTTATTTTTTTAAAATTTTATTGAAGTACAAATATCAATCAGACAGTTTCAAGACACCTTAACAAGACAGATTTGATAAATTAATACATTGCAAACTGTTTTCATAATGCTTTGGTATCATACAAGGTGCATACATGATATTATATTTACAGATATTATTTTAGCAGATGTCTCTTATCAGTAAATTAAGAGTGTAGCTGCTTGCTTATCTTATTTTTTATCCATGAATTATATCAAAAATTCAATAATTATTTTCCTAGCGGATGACCATAGTACTAGAAGCCAACATAATATCCTGTCCAACCACCATTAGTGCAGATCTTGCCTCTCATAGGATTATGTAGAAGCACAGCGTTATCAATCCCAACTGTTCTGTCTATACACACACATCATGAATTTTTCTTTCTATACCCCTTCCTTTGTCTACACCTGTCAAAGGTGGGCACTCCATTGTCATTCAACTAACTTAGGTGCTTGAAGTCAACACCACAGTCCAACACAGTCCAGCATTCTACAACAATAGTGAGTTATTCGAAGAAGTTGTCAACCATAGCGATTTACAGCTCAGTTTAACATTATGGCCCCGTGATGTATACTTCATTTTTATACTTTTCTGCTGGATGGTTAAGACCTAGATAGATCAAGACTTATATACCAACACATGAACTTTATATTTCTTATGTGGTCAGTGAAGTCCCCTCAGAGTTTATCTTGTAGTCCTGTACATTATTCTGTAGATCCTTTGTCTGTGTCATCCATGTGGGTGAGTCACAGCCAATTTTTTTTTTTTTTTGTAATTCAAGATTGTTTTATTATAGACAATTGTTTATTTAGATGCAGTTGTCAGAAAGCATACTTTTAGACCCCATGAACACTTTACCTCCATCCTCAGTGGAAAAATATTGAAATATTGTTATTGTCCAATTTCTTCATGAAATGTGTATTGACATGTGAAAGTTTTTTTTTTTCTTTTTTAAATTAAGGGTAATAAATGAAAAAAGACAGAAGAAAAAAAATGTCACAGGACTGTCCTACTACAATGCTGTATATGGTTAGATTTCTCAGTTTCTATGTAAAAATATGTATTTATTCTATTTTTTTAAATCATTTTTTCTTCATATTCTGTAGGAACTTAAAGTTTAACATATCAATACTGGATGGAGGGGCTGGGGAGATGGCTCAGTGGAATAAGTGCTTCCCTGGCAAGCGGAAAGGCCTGAGTTCAATCCCTGGTTCCACCAAAAAAAAAAAAAAAAAAAAAAAAAAAAAAAAAGAAAATACTGGATGGAAAATACCTGTTTCAAGGTAGACCTAAGATGATTAGTACTTAGACATATAGTTAGGGTAAACTGAAATGCATATGAAATGCAGGGTAATAATAAGGTTCTCTTCTGGAGGATTAACAACCTAAGTTTGCAGATCAAAAATCAGAGAAAAGGAAGGGCTACAAGGTCAGCCAAAATTTTGGCCCTACCTTTTCAAGGTCAGTGAAGACCCAGGACATAGGAGAACCTGTACTGTAACATCATGTAAGTAGTTGCTTCCCAACTTTTCTGATCAAGGAGATTATCAGGCCACAGAGGAAAGTGATCATGATGTAGAGTGTGCCCAAAGAGTCACATGGACAGAAAACATTCTCTCAGGCTTTCACAGAGAGCAAATTGGTCAAGCAATGGCCGTGACTCATCCACAGGGCTGACACTGACAAAGGATCTACAAAGTGTGGTACAGGGTTACAAGATATACCCTGAGTTTATGTCAATGACCGTATCAGATACAGGAGTTACCTTTCTTGTTATATAAGTCTTGCCTTATCTTGGTTTTAACCATCCAGCAGAAAAGTATAAAAACAAAGTATATAAAGTAAAGCCATATTAATATGCTGAGCTCTGAAAGGCTCAAGTCAACAACTTCTGTGGATAACCTACTACTATTGTGGACTGTTGGACTGTGTTGGATTGTTTTGCTGAATTCACACACCTATAGTATTTAGATGCTAGTGGAATAACCATATCTGACAGGACTAAACAAAAAAAGGGGATACAAAGGAAGGACTATTTTGTATCTATATATACATAATAGTCAGGATAGATAAACAGCTACTCTTGCTTAATTCACTGAGTAGAAAGATTTGTACTACTAGTGTTTGGGCAGGATATCCTGTCTGCTTCTTGTACTATGGATAACCACTAAGAAGATAACAATGTACAATGTATTAATTATTGAAGCTATCCTATTAATCAGTTTTGAAACTGCTATTTTTTTCTCAATAAAATAAAAAAAACCAAATTTGTAAGTTAGGCTAATTTGACATTTATCCTCTAGTTTTCTTTATCTTATTTTAAGTCATTTACTTACTACCAGTGTTGAAATGAAAAGATGAATAAATTAGTAAACACAGCTTTTGAAGTTGCATTTTTTGACACTTAATTTAAAATGCAAATATTTTTATTTTTATTTTATCATTAAACTTCAATTAGTTTTATAAAACTATTATAAAATCAGTATTTTTACTTTGCATTTCATTTACTTTTTGTGGTCAACTATTCTTCACTGTTGATTTAGACATAAAAAAGATAGCTTCCCAAGGTCTATCCAGGTTTATATTTTGTTAAATTTTTCATGATAATTAATATTTTTTCTTGCAGTACCAGGAATTGGACTCAGGACCTTGTACTTGCCAGGCAAACACTTATTCTGCTGAGCTATCTCCCCAGCTGGCTCTTTCTTTCTTTCTTTCTTTCTTTCTTTCTTTCTTTCTTTCTTTCTTTCTTTCTTTCTTTCTTTCTTTCTTTCTTTCTTTCTTTCTTTCGAGACAGTGTCCTATTGTGTAGTTCAGGCTGGCTTTGAGTTCACTAGGCAGCCCGGTCTGGCCTCTTCTCATGGCGATCCTCTTGCCTCAGTTGTCTCAGTGCTGGCACTATAGGCAGCTTTCACCTTGCCTGAAGATGATAATTAATCTTGGCCACACCTTGGGAAGTTTATCAATCTTCATTAACAAGTGCAACTTTGCCAGTGTCAGACTATTAAAAATAGCTGTAGAAGTGAGGCATTTATTGAAAGACTCAATAATACATGTAAAAAAAAGTTTTGTATTTTTACCATTGTATGTTGCATTTGACTTTTAGACTTTCCTGTTAGTTAACTTTTTTAAAAAGATTGCACCTTGTCAGTTAATAAGTGTTGAAAAGCCTAGTCTAACCTCAATTTCAATCCTGCCTTGGGGGGCTGGGGAGATAGCTCAGTAGAATTCAAGGCCTGAGTTCAATCCCTGGTTCTGAAAAAAAAAAAAATTAATCAATCCTGCCTTGGGCTTAGCCCTGACACTACTTTAGGGACCAGGGTGGGGGGAGGTGTTAACGTTCAGCCTTCTTTCCAATCCTCCTCCACTTCTCTGGCTCTGCCTGACAGGTGCGGGTGGGATGTGTGCAAGGAGGTAAATTGCATTTAGAAACTCATTGTTTTAGGTCATGGACTTTAGACTGAACACCTAGTTCTCTGGTTTGTGTTACTCATTATGAAAAGATATCTGAGATAGTGAAGGAGAAGTAAACCTTTGCCAGGGCTTGTGCACTCAGCCACGGGCTGTTTGGCCCTGTTGCCTTTGGCTTGAGGCTGCATGGGCCTTGTGGCGGGAGGCCAGGCTGGAGGCAGCCTGGACAGACAGGAGGAGCTGGGGTCCTGCATCCCCCTCCAGGGCATATCCTTGCTCCCAGAGGTTCCACCCCTCCCCTTTGTGCCCTGGGCTGTGCTGCCAGTCTGCAAGCTTAGGGCCCTGGAGTCATTCAAGATCTCCACTGTGCACCTGGGCTGAGGGCCCCTCCAACCCTCCTGAGGGGCCCAGGTTAGAACTTGACTGTGTTTCCCTCACCTGCCCAGTCTCAAGAGTGATCTTATGTTTCAAATGATTCATGGTTGTGAGGATTGCATGAGAGAACTTCCACCAAGCCTTTACTCGGCAGTCTAGCGGCACTTTGGTTGTCAGAGGTCCTTCACCTCTGCGCTGTCCCCTTCCACCAGGCTTTCTGGCCTCCCTCTCTGTTCACAGGTGCCTCTGCACTGTGCTGTCTTTTCCTAACATTTGTTCTGTGCTTGCTGCTGAGGCTTTTCCCGTCGCACATCCTGGCTCTGGCCTGGCGCTCCTGAAGACCGTCCCCGTAGGCAGTGCGCACAGCCATGGGAACCCCACACATCTGGACCCGTCACTGCTCTGCCATGTTGGGCTGTCTTGGCTGTGCCATAAGATTCCTTCACGGCACTAATGCAGCTCTGTATTCGTGGACCTGCAGACAGGTGTTAGAGCGCGCCCATGTGGGCTCTGCTACTTTTTACCACCTAGCAACCTTCTGCTGAAAAGCGACTTGCTGTCCTGAGGCTGTTTTGGGGCCAGCGTGCTCTCTCCCTTCTGAGGCAGCAGTGAAGGGAGACGCTGTGGCATACTGTTTCTTGAATTCATTTCTAAGACTGCCCTTCGATGAGTTTGGAATCGTAAGTAGTCGCTGTCTGCATTTGTGGAGCTCACATCTAATTAGACAGGACGTGCACCCAAGAGTAACGTGTAAATGCCTCGCGGACTGTAGGGACAGTGTGGCAGTGTTTCCACTCCACGCTCCTCATTGCCACACCACTGACTCCACCTGATGTGTGGCTCATCTTGGCGCCAAGAACATGGGGTTGTGGAAAATTTGACTCAAGGAGGAGATGGATGTTGTTTAGCATAATATTTGTGAGAGATAAATCTAAAAGCATTAATCAGGGTATGAGGCAAGGGTGACTTTATACTGAGAATTTAGACACCAGAAGCCAGGCGCCATGCCACGTGCCTGCCATCCCTGCACTTGGGAGACTGAGGCAGTAGGCTGCCTCAGAGTCCAGGAGATTGAGGTCAGGCTGGTCTGATGTGCCTTGTCTCACACACACACACATACACACACACACACACACACACACACACACAAACTGACCTCAGTGAAAGATTTTTTTGTTCTTTTCTCTTTTTCCCTCAGTGACTGAAAGCCTCTGGAACAACTGGTCAAGGGATTGTGAAGAAGCTAAGTACTGGCAGACCAAGCAACAGGCTAAGGTACCTGGTTAGAGGGTGAGGGTCGGGAGACATGGGGCCCAAGCCATGTCATAAAGTCTGTGGGAAGGATGACATAGGGAGGAACCTGTGGCAGAGATATTTTCCTACCAGTGTCTACAAGGGCTCTGCTGTGTCTATGTACCATATGGGGAGTGCAGTACGTGTTTTGGTCAGTGAAGCTGCAGGAAGGACAGGCTTCCGGAGTGCTCAAGACTATAGCCTCCTGGTTATAGTCTTGTTCTTAGGTAGTTTGCTCCAGCACCAGAATGCACTGGCTGGGGGAACAGATTGGACATTGTGGAAATGATGAAGTTTGCCTTTGAGGCTAGGGTACAAGAGACAGGCAGTGTTTACTTGCTGACTTGGGCCTGTCTGTCTGGGGAAAGACTGCTGCTGTATTGGGAGGACTTTCAAGCAGCCCAGTGGAGCAGCTGAAAGGTGAGGAATGGAGGCTCTTTGTACAGTGACATGAGAGAGCTGTCTTGTGTGGGGTTGGGGGAATCCTTTGTCTCTGCCAAACCTTCCAATGAGGACAGCTTGCGTTGGCTTGGTGCAGTCTTAGGAAACCTCAGACCAACCGCCTGTCAGGACTCTTCTGAATTCCTTATGCAGAGAACCCAGGGGAGGGATTAATACATCTTTGTTGTCTTTAGTCACTGTCTTGGAGTAATTCCTCAGGTGGCAATAAAAAAAATGAATATGTAGAGACATGAATTAAATAGTGAAGATCTGCCCCAAGCTTTCACTGCTCCATGGACCCTAACCTGGGTATCTATTCATACTTCTAAATTTGTATATCTAGGACCGGCCAAATAGCTCAGCGGATTAAAGTGCCTGCTCAGGCAGATGCAGCAGATAGGGTTTGATCCCCTGTGTGCCTATGCTGGCCCTGTCAGCGGGGTGCACTGAGACAGGGTGTGGTGGTGCATGGTCAGATGGATCCCTATGGTTTTGATCTATATGGTGAGGCCCTGTAGACCCTTGCTAAAAGGACAAAAAATATCTGTATATCTGCTTGACTGATTCATAACATTTTAGAACTTTGGACTGTAGTGATTCACCATTCCATAATAAAGGGTGTACTGTTCAGGTTATAATTTAAGTTGTTGGAAGAAATGCAAGATTCCAATGAGATGGGCTGGGGTTATAGCTCAGTGGCACAGCTCCTGCCTGGTAGGTATGAGGTCTTGGGTTCAGTTCTTGGTTCAAAAGACAAAAACAGAAACAAAACCAAAAACAAGAGTCCAATGAGAGACTGTACCCCTTTCGCTCTTATTATCTACATGCAAGAGTAAATACAACCATTTTGTATCTCTTTATACAAAATAGGATAGATATACAGCTACTTTCTCTTAATTCAATGAGAAGAAAGATTTGTACTAATAGTGTTTGGACAGGACATCACATCTGGATCTTGTACATTGAATAACCACTATGAAGACAACAATATGCAATGTATTAATTATTGAAATTGTCCTATTAATTGGTTTTGAAACTGTCTCATTGACATTTCTCAATAAAATTAATAAAAAAGAGTAAATACAGATACTAGAGACTGAAAATCTAAATAAAATTATACTACATGCATTGCCACAAGAATCACCAGTTTTAGGGGCTGGGGAGATGGCTCAGTGGAATAAGTGCTTCCCTGACAAGTACAAGGGCCTGAGTTCAATCACTAGTTCTGCCAAAAAAAAAAAAAAAAAAAAAAAAAAGAAAAAAATCACCAGTTTTACATTTCCTGCTGAGAACAGCTTGGCTCTTAGTTCTTCTGTATAACTGGCCTTACTTTTTGTCTTAGAAAAACTTAAATCCATTTCTACTGAAATTGGTTATCATCTGCTTGCCTCCTTTCCCTTTAAAAGAAGACCTTTAAAATAAGTCTCTTGCTGTTTTGTTTTCATTACATACTATTCTAAAACACTGTCTTTGCATTCTATATTGCAGCTTCACTTCAAAACCCAGTCCCTGAAAACTGATCCTGCTTAGAAAATGAACAAGGACACACCCCAGCAGGTGCCTTGTCCCACTTTCTGTTGCTATATAGAACACTTTGGCAGTTGCAGAAAATGACATATGCCAATGGTCTCAATAATTAAAACACCATCCTGAGTTCCCTTTTAGGTGGTGAAAAGCCTGTTAAAATTAATTCATGTTTAAAAACCCGCCGTGATGCAGCGAGGCAATTTCAAGTAGAATGTTACTACCCTCTCTGTTGCTCAGATGTTGGTATTTACATATTTAGCATCCTGAACCACCATGGAGACTTCCGACACTATCTAGGCCTTAGCACAAAGCAAGTATGTGAGTCAGGTATACCTATCTGTTGTTTTTTTATTTGGTATTTCCTGCAACTTATCTTCAAACTCGAAAACCCTCTCTAGTTCACAGATTCTAGTAAGGAATGGCAGCTTCTGGCGCCCTCTGGTGGATAAATGCTCATAGTATTGCCTTCCTGGGAGTTCTTTAAGGAAATCTAAAGCAAGGAGTTTTTGTATTTATTTATGGAAAATGATTTTTATTTATCAAACAATGTGAGTCACTGCCTACCAAGTCGTAGGGTTAAGGAGCTGAGATAAAATTTCTATTAAGGTACACATGGGACATTTAATAAAAACTCTTGGTAAACCGAATTAAACTCCTATCAACATTTTGATTTGTTAAATGGGATTATTCCCGATTGAATAACAAATTTATCTGCCCCCTTTCTTCCCAGTTTAGGACTAACTCCTGCTCAGAAGTTATCTTTCCAGGTTCAGGGTCAGGACTGCCAGGGTCACTGGACTGTGAAAGTTGGCCCCTGGAGTACTGGTCCTTAGAAACAGTCTTGCTCCTTAGTCCAGCACCCATTCCGTCCCCAGCATCGTCCACAGCACTGATCTCCTTTGGCCCGTCTTCCTCAGCTCGTTCTCCTCTCACTCATTCATTTTCCTTTTCGAGGTCTGGAAAAATTAACTGTACAATCATGGAGCATTTCCGACCAGCCGGGAGTCCGAAGCATAGCTGTGGGATTAAGAGAGCATCTATGTGCTGTGCTAATTAGGCTGAATGAGCCAGCATAGAACCTGTACCCAGACCACACAAAGCCAGGGGGAAAATCGGGCTCTCAGTGTGGGGCGTGTGGGGTACAGCACCAACTGTGCCTGTACGGACCTTGGAGGCTCCGGATGCCTCCAGCAGCGTTCAATGTAACTATTCCTGGGCATACACAGGTCCCCACAAGGGCTCAGTGCCATCAGTCTAGTCCGCAGCCTGAGGGTTCTGAGGCATTGCAGCCTAGCACTTTCCTCCTTTCAGCTAGACCGGAGGTGCTGGCTGCCCGGTGTTCCTGTTGGGCATACAGAGGCCTCTGGTGAGGAGGCAGCCACGAGGGTGCTGCCCCTGGGTCCTGCCTTGTTGGAAGTGGCTGAGGTCACAGGGACCAGAAACATCTTGGTCACTGCCCATGTGTTAGAGTTCTACTGTGAGCTTAGACTTCTCATATTTGCACTGATTTTATCTCTTAGTGAGGAAAATCCCTCTTTTTCTGTTGTTTTATAGACAACAATTCCAAAGCAGTGACAGGTGCTTGGTATGTCCTCATCTTTGAGCTACTCACTTTCTGTTTCTTTCTGTATCTCCAGCATCTTGCAGGCAGGTAACAGAACCTTGATTTTCCCAATGGCTACAGTACAGCAGTCATGAAGACAGGGTGGCCCACACTTTCTTGCCGAATCACATTGGACAAAGTTACTCAGTTCATTAAGCCTCAGTTCCCTGGTGAATGCCATGAGATACAAGCTACTGGTGGGACGGCCCTCATAGGCTGCAAGCCTTCACCGAGGGCAGTGCTAGACAGGGAGTACAAATACAGTAACCTTTTGTGCTTTTTATTTTAGATTTAGAAATTGTTTTATTTTCCACCATCCTCATTCCCATTTCGGTGAAGTGTCTGAAGAACAGCTGAAGACCCCAAGGTGGTGGCTCCCACCCGCTCGGGGGCCTGTGCAGCGAGGGCTGTAGACCACTGTTTGGTGGGCAGCTGAGGACTCCAGTCTTTGGTAAGGAACTGCTGAATGCAGAGGGCATCTGCAGCCTTCAATCCAGTCTGCAGCCTGAGGGGAAGCATCTGGCAACTCGAGAGCTTTCACCCAGGAATTTCACCCAGGAATTCTTCCATTGTCACAGCCTTTTCATCAGCAGCAGCCTGCTCTTCCTTTTCAGTGCCTTCAGGATCCCTGCAGAAGTAGAGATCAGCCATGATGTCCCACCAGGAGGTAGTGTCATGCATGCACAGTGCTTCTGCAGGCCCAGCATGCACCACACCAGACTCACTGTGTGAGCTCCGTATTGTTACACGGGATGGCAGTGACCACATAGCGAGGAGCACAAGATTTGATGCACAGAGCAATGATCGGCAGATTGACATAAGATGACTCAGTGAGGGGCTGGGGGGTCAGCCCTGGGCTGTAATCACCAGAAGACATGGCTCTCAGAAGGCTGCCTGGAGCTGGTTAGTGAAGGTCCCAGGAGTGAAGCAGCCAGCGATGGCAGTAGCTCCAGTGGCAGCACAAACTTCAGCACAGCCTGCTGGCCCGTTTTCCTATTATGATGTGGATTCCATTACTTTTCCTTCTGTAGAGATATACTGCTCCATCTGGAAATCCAGATTGGTGACACTGAAGTGAGCCCCAGCAGCAAGGGGCTTGAGGACATCCCCCTCCTCCACTTGTGGGCCATCACAAGGCTCCAGACTTTGTGAGTCTCCCTGTAAGTTGGGGAGAGAGTTAAGAACAATGCCTGCATGGGCAGCATGAAAAGCACCCTTCCTCCTTATGAAAGTGAGATGAAATTATTTTACTATATGAAAGTAAATTTCCACATATCAGTTGTTCATCAATAAAGCATTAAACAGAAGTAAAAGAAGGAAAATCAAAATGTAAGGTGCCTGCTAGGAAGGCACTTAGACTGCAGAGCTATCTGAAAGGAAATGCTAATTTTGAATCGTGAAAAATTTGAGAATTCTGTGGAAGGGAAGTAAAATTCTGGGAAATATAAACAGGAGTCTTTGCTTTCCTCAGCACACAGCGGGAGGAGAGTCTGGGTCAAGATGAATGGGAAATGCAGTGACGATTTCAATTTGAATTTGAATCTTGCTGTCATTGTGCAGTAGAGGGGCCACACGTGGCTGTGGAGCTCATGGAATGCAGAAGCTCTGAACTGAGGTGTGGCATCACTACCACATGTACACTAGATCTTAAAAACTGAGTAAAATATGTACACATTCTGTAAAATAATGTGATAGTCTGCTTTTTGTTGCTGTGACAAATACCTGAGATAAATTAAAGGGGGCAGGGGAGATAGCTATGCAGTCTAAGTGCCTATCTGGCAAGCACAATGCCTATCTGGAATTCACTTTCTGGTACCATATTCTGTGTGGGCCTTGGGACACCAGGCACTCTGGATTGGCCACCAAATCCAGGCATGGTAGCACACACCTGTAATCCCAGTGCTGGGGAGGGAAGATAGGAGGATCACTATGGGTCTGAGCGGCGTAGTAAGACCCCATATCAAGTAAATTATTTAAGAAGTTCACTTAAGGGGAAGATCAGGTTATGTTGGTTTACGGTTTCAGATGCCTCAGTCTGTGGGTGATCGCTCCATTATTTTGGGGCCCTTGAGGAGGCAGAACCTCATGGTGGGGAGTGTGTGCTGCAGCAAAGATGCTCATGTCATGAATCCAGAAGTAAAGAAAGAGGCTGAGAACCCAGCAAACCGCTTAAGGCTGATGAGCCCAGCCACCTAATGCCCTGGCACTTGTCCCCATCTCCTAAAAACTCAGCTTCCAGTGATGGCATAGACTGGGGACCAAGTTTAAACACCTGGGTCTTTGTTGGATGCTCAAGAGCCTCACTAAGGCTAGAGATGTAATTCAGTACTAGAGGGCTTGCCTAGCTTGGATGAGGCGCTGGGCCAGTTCCAAACATTGCCAAGAAAAACAAGGCAGACATGGTGGCGTTTGCCTGTGATCCCAGCACTCTGGAGGCTAAGGTAGGAGAATCGTTGGGAGTTCAGGGCCAGCTTGGGATACAAAGTGAGTTCAAGGCCAGCCTGGGTTCATAGCTAGATCCTGTCTCAAAAATGCAAACAATAAAATACATCAAATCAAAGTGAGCAATTCAGAGACATCTGGTACATTCACAATGTGGTACAGCCATCACCTCTGTCTAGTTCCAAGTTTGTGCTCATTGAGTAGTTAAAAAAGGCAAAGGCAAAAAACAAAACAACATGGTACAAAATGAAATAGTACATTGGAAATTTAAAAAACATTGATTACGTATTAAGATAATAGTTATATATATATTTTAAAGAAAATACAACATACAAATTGTTTCTTTTCACTTTTTCAAGTGCAGTCATTTAAAAATTTAAAATTACACGTAGTTTCAATTACGTTTCTATTAGACAGTGCCAGGGCTCAAGCACATTTGCGCTTTTTACTGGTGATCCAGAGATCACAGAAAGAACGTCACTTCTGGAAGGAAGGGCATGGAGGTAGGGTATCTGTCCAATGTCAGGCGATTTTCTCTACGCTTGTAGAATTTTTGCATATGTAATAGTCAAAAGAGTGAACTCTGGCTTTAGGACTTTAAATCCATATACCATCACCAAATAGCCAGGATGAACATTCAGGTGAATGTTTGAATATCAATTTAGTTTTATTTTCTTAAAATATAAAGGTGAAATTATTATGTATGTCCACAGCATAGATATATAAGAAATACCAATTTATCTTTCTGTATTTGGAATTAATTTCTATTATGAATGTCCAATTCAGCTACTAATGGAAACAATTCAGACATATAGGTGCTTTTCTCTCATTGCTGAGACAAAACACTACAGTTCTTACAGGAAAACAGCCAGCTAAGCTCCAGCTTCTTTGGAAGCAGTGGCCTTCTAGCTGGGAATGGACACCAGCCATGTTCATGGGCAGGTGGCAATGGAATATCTGAAAACACACATAGGACAGCTTAGCCCACCCCCTGGTTTCTGTGGGTCCCTCAAGTGTCCTTGCTTTCCCAGCAAGAGAGAGAGAGGCACAGCTCCAAAATCAAAGGAGGAAAATAATTTGCTGATGGTCGCAGTCTGCAACGTTTCAGTCTCTAATCAGCTGGGCCCATGGCAGGTGGTGTGGCACAGGGGCAACAGTTCATGGCAGCAGGAGTCAGCCACAGGAACAAGGGCAAGGATGGGAGTGTAATGCAGACTACCTGCCCGGGGCCAGGCGTAGCTCTCTCACCAGTAATCCCAGCACTAGACCATGAAGCCATCGTAAACTCTAGCAAAGCCTGCTGCCACAACTGCTTGACGCTTTGGAGGGACAGGGAGGCACAAACCATAGCATTCCAGCCTAGGGCTCCAAATATTCATATGCATCTCTTTATGCCAAAGGCATTTAGTCCATCTTTAAGAGTAGCCAAAGTCTTAACAGTTTCAGCACTGCTGAAAAGTCCGGAGTCTCCTCCAAGATGTAATGCAGACTCTTCGCTGTGAGCTCCCATACAAATGAAAAGAAAGTTAAACATTTCCAACATGCAATGGCACAAAGTAGACATTTCTTCTCCAAAAGTAACAAACAAAACAGTGCAAAGGAACAGGACCAAAGCAAGTCCAAACTCCAGCAGGGTAAACATTAATTCCTCTAGTTCCATGTTCTATATCCATGGTGATTTATAGCAAGACGTGAGCTCTAAAAGGCTTATATGGCTCTGTGCTTTTGCCACTTCTGGCAGTTGTAGCTCCCATAGCTTCTCTTTGGGATGGTTTTACACCCTTCGTGCAGTTTTCCTTAGATGATCCTCATTCCTGGCTTCCTAAACTTTTGGGGTCTGCACTGAACCTTTGGCTTCATCCTCACAGCTTCACACACTGCCCATGCAGGGGCACACTGCCTGGCCTCCCAGGCTTTCTGAAATTGAGGTAAGGACCTTCTTAACTCCATAACTCTTGCATTCTGCATGCACCTCCAACCAGTGCCATGTGGATGCAAAGGTCGGCTGCTAGCTGCAGCAGTAGGCAAACTTTCTGCTCTCTTGCCTGAAGGGGTCGAGTGCCTGGGCTGCTGAGCACTCCAAATCAAGTTCTTTGTGCTCCCACCACCTTAAAGCAGCCCTGAACAGGACTTAAGTTAGCCAATTAGCTTTTCATGTTTGCTTGTGAGTCTGTCCGAAGTCTAGGCTACTTGTCTGTGTGTGGGTGGCAGGGCCTAGTAAGTGAACTCTGTGAGTCACTGATGCTAGGGGGGAAGCCAGAAAGCCTCTAAGGGTAAGATAGCCAAATACTCCTGGCATGAACTTCAACTAGATGAAGACTAGACTTTCTTGGGTGGATTACATTAATATCTTCCTTGGAGAAGTCCTGGAGCAGTTCCCTCCCTTCTTGAGCATTCCTTCTCCTTGTTCTGGATAACTAAATAAACAGAGGCCACCCAGAGAAGGCTGTGATCTTAGCTCTGAGAGAATATCAGATTCTGCGAGAAGGCTTTGATCCTTCTGGAGCCCTGAAATCATTCCCCCCACCTCTTTCACTGAGCCTTTGCCACACACTTATTTGTTTAGAAGACTGCAGACCTGGTATGTCTGCAGCAACGCAGGGAACCTGATCTCTGTGGATTTCTTCTCAAAACAAAGTTTTTCACTTTCGCAATTTTGAGGCTGTAAATTGTGGAGTCCTGCTGCTCCCTGTGATGCCTGCAGGACATTTTTTTCTATTCTGTTCATTCTCAGCAATCAAGATCTCCTCTGTCCTATCTTTCCGGTCCACAGCTGGAGCTTGCCTTCTGGCCAAACTCATAACATGTTAAATCATTCTGCTGGGCTTTCTGTTCTTGATTCTCAACATAAATCTGGCTAAAATCCTTGAACAGTAATCATGTCACTGTCTTAACTGTAGACTTCATAGAAATTTTTCTGCCGCCCGGGCAATATCTCTAACACAAGCAAAATACAAACTAGCTTTCTGCCAAGGCAGAATATATACCACCTGGCACCCGGGAGCCAATGCCGTGCTTCTCAAGAGAAACCTGCTGAGCTTCATCCTCATGGTAGGCATTTCCATCAGTACTCTGGTTTTCTGGGATTTGGCCAGAATCTTCAATATAATTTACATCATATAGGGCCTGCCTCCTAATCTAGTGTCTCAAAACCTTTCCAAATTAATTCCCAAGGCTCTTAAGCCACATGACCAGGCGGTGTCACAGCAATGGTCCCACTCCTGCTACCAATTTTTTTATTCATGGCTTGCAAGTTAATACGGAACACATAATTTATAGGATTATTTTATAATACTCATCCAAAGAGTCAAATACAAAAGATTTCAGGGTATCTGTCCATACATTAGAGACCCAAAGGATCCAGCTAAGGGCCCGGATCCCATCACAATGTCCTCTACAAGCCCAGCTGCAGATCTAGATCCCACAACAATGTCTCATGCAGGCCTGTTTCAAGGATCTGTGCTGGGAATGCCCAAGGATCACTGGTGGAAGTTAGAAATTTTGTGCCAGCAGGTTGAAGGATCTGAACTGGAGCCAGGAAGTGACACTTAAGGTAAGGACCAGAGCTCCACCAAAGAGAACCTCAGTCATCTTCGGCAATCGGGAGGCCCTGAGCTCCTCCAACGATGAGAACATAACAAGTTCATACTGAATTGCTGTTGAGTTCCACACAAGCCTGGAATTGTTACCGGGAAAACCCACATGACAAGCTTCTCCAGGAGAATCAAGAGCACGCCATCTTCCCCTCAGTTCTGCTTTTATGCTGCTGGCAACAAATCCTCGCGTGGCCCTTCCACGTGGACTGAATCGGAGCCGTGCTGATTCAGCCTAGCTGTGCGTCACGAGGTGCCCATTAGTTGTTTTCTTCCATACCTCTGTACACAAAATGATCCTTTCTCCTTGCACAGTGCTGAGCTAAGAGGGAGGGGGCCCAGGATGCTGGGTCAGGATGATGTCTCTGCTGACATCAGTGGAGGCTCTGGGATGTCACCAGCAGCATAGCTTCCCATCACACCTAGCATCTGGAACAGACTGAGGCTGAAGGACGTGATCTGCTCACCAGTGTCAGTCAGCTGGATCCCGGTACACTTCCTCATGGCGGCGTGCAGTAGTTGTGTTTCAGTCCCGCTTTCTGAGGCACGATCCCCTTTACACAGAAAAGACCTCCAAGAGGGTTGGGTTTTGGGGGCTGTGCCCAGAAAGATTTTCTTCACACCATTTATCATGCCACCTCTGGCTCTGCAGAGTTTCTGTACTGGGTGTAGGTGGAGACATTTGCCCTCCCTGCCTGTGCCAGGGGACACAGCACAGGCCACATGGCTGTTGTGCTCTAGTTCAGAGCCAACCCCTCTTCTGTTCTCCTCACAGCTGCATAAAGATTGCTCCATTCTTCCCTTTTTAAAATGAAGTTTGCACCCAGTTCCACGGGACCTGTCAGCTTGGCAGATGAATAGAATGTGACACACATTCTCATGCCATGACTTAAATGCTTCCTCGTTTTAGCTCTGTGTTCATCAATGCATCTAACTTTTATATGTCACAGTATTCAGCTATTTTTTTGCTCTCTGGCCTTAATTTTTTTGAGACAGAGTCTCACTGTGTAGAGAAAGCTGGTGTTGCCTCTGCTTAGGTAGCCCAAAAGACTGGTCTGGTCTGAAACTCAGCAGCAATTCTCTTGCTTCATCCTTCCAAGTGCTGGTGTTATAGGTGTGTGCCCCTTGCACCTGGCTCTGTCCTTTTCTCTTTTTTTTTGTGGTGCCAGGGATTGAACTCAGGACTTTGTCCTTTCCAGGCAAGTGCTTATTCTACTGGACTGTCTCCCTGGCCCAAATGAATTTATATTACAGATAAGATTTAACTTATCGGTAGTTGAATGTCAATGGAGTGCCCACTTTTGTCAGGTGTAGACAAAGGAAGGGTTGTAGAAAGAAAAAATCATCCTGTGTGTGTATAGACAATACAGTTGGGTTAGATAACGCTGTGCTTCTACATAATTCTATGAGAGGCAAGATCTGCACTAATGGTGGTTGGACAGGATATTATGTCGGCTTTTAGTGCTATGGTCATCCACTAGGTAAAT
>PVKA01036778.1:0-21547 GCA_004027165.1 Ctenomys sociabilis
TAGGACGCATGGTCCTTGCTGTCTGATCCGCACAAGGACAGAGATTACTTCTCAGACACCCGCAGCACCAGCCAAGTGAGGGCGGCATGACCTCGCTGTGGCCACCGGAAGTCTTGAGTTACATTTCTGAGAGCCGCCACGGGTCAGAGGGAGGTAGGGCTGATGAAAAGGCCGGTTGTTTGGGGATTTCGATTATACTCTGAGGTTTGGGATGATTTTGATTTAACTTGAGCGGGGAGATCAGTGGAGTGAAATTCTTCCAGCAGCCTCAGATCTTCTTTACCAGTAACCTGGCGGTGAGCAGTTCCGAGAATTTTCCTCAAAGGTTCTTTTTCCATTTAGCAAACATTTGTTCAGTGCTGTCGCCTTCCAAAATATAGTGCTGACGACAGAGCCCAGGGCAGGACTGTGTCAGAGAGGCACAACTAAAGGAGCCAAGCAGCTGCCTGCTGGAGCCAGTCTGGAGGGCAGTGAGCTGGCCGGGTGCACATTGGCAAGCGGCTCAGCTCCCAGGGAGGAGGAGCCCAGGCCCTCATAGCATGGTAGGGCCAGGGCAAAGGGGAGGCTGCAGGGGTGGGCGAGCGTGGCCACGCGCGCCTCCCACATGTCATCTTCAGGGGCAGATGGTTCTTATTTTCACTTTGTCTTTTTTTCATATCCAGAAAACAGTGCCTTAAATTAAAGGGAGAAAAGCAAATGCTATCCACAGTTTAAAGTTTGCTGTGAGACATTACAGCGCCCTTAAAGGACAGATCCTGTTCCCTTCCACCTTCCCAGTCTCCTCTGGGGCTTTTCAGCCTCACGTTGCTCTGTCCCAGGCGATCGATCGCCCTGCCACCCTGGAGCGTCCTTCCCCTCCCTGGGTCCCTTATGTCTCCTTCCTTCCACAAAGCTGATTTATCCCTTCAGCTCACATCTTTCTGTGCTTTTAGGCCACACTGAGTCTTCCATACAAATCAAGAAATACAGATTTTGCTCATGTTTTCGTGTTGAGTTCTCAGGTTTTCTGCAAAAAGATTACAATAAGCTTCAGCCAGTCATTTTTAAAATATCGAGCTAGGGCCAGTGAAGTAGCTCAGCAGACCAAATGCCTGCTTGGGTCAGCGCAGAGACCAGGGTTCAGTCCCTAGCACCACACGCTGCACCAGCTACACCCCCAGGCACACTGAGCCAGCAACTGGGTCTGGGCGTGGTGACTCACATGTGTAATCCCAGCGCTGAAAACAGGAAGAGCCAGGCCACACCAAGGTGCATAGTGAGACCCTGAACCAAATACATTTTTAGGAAATAAAATAAAACCTCTAGCTGCTTCGCTCCTACCTAGAATGTGTCTAAAGGCAGTTTCCCAGCTTGATGATGATCTTTTCCTTTCCTCCTCCTTCCTCAAGACAGGTTCTAACTACACTGCTCACGCTGGCCTCCAGCATCCTGTCCTCTTGCCTCAACCTCCCAAACTGGGATTATAGCACACACTGATTCTCCCGGGTCCACTGTGACATGTCCACATAGATAGCAGTACCTGACACATGGAGCTCAGCTCCTTATTACAGAAAGAAAGAGGCCTCACCGTTCGTGTTCATGTCACAGTGGGAGCCAGTGCCCCCAGGTCTGCTAAGGTGGGCGCAATGTTTGAGCTGCACAGTGGCTTGGGAAGAGCCAGGCCACATCAAGGTGACTTAGCAGGGCCACGCCTCTGTGCTCACGTTGCTGTGACTGTTGCATCCTTAGGCCTCCTGTCCACTGTGTGAGATCAAGGCAGAAAAACCGCACTGCTCAGGGGCTGTGCACCTCACTGTGAACCCAGGTATGCAAGAGGGATATTGCCACCCTAGGGGGCTGCGATACATTTCCACAGACACAGTCACCGGGGATACGCAGATCTCTCGTGTCAGGGCGCTGGCAGGTCAGAAGTCAAATGCAGGTCTTGGTGGACTCGGGCCAGGGTGTCACCAGGGCTGGGCCCCTTGTGTGGGCTCAGGAAGGGGCCACCTCCTGGCCTGGCCTGCAGCTTGGAGAGGCTGGCGAATCTCCAGAGCCTCCCATTCCCAGTCTTCTCTCCCGTGTCACTCTGCCACCATCACTTCCAATGATCCCTGGGGTGACCTTGGGCTCACCCCAGCGACACGGGACCATGTCTCATCTCAAAATTACTTCTCAAGGCCCTGGGCCACATAACGTGGTAGTGACAGACCACAGGAGTAAGGCCTAGATGCCTTTGGAGCCCTTATTCTGCCACCCCCGAGTCTCAGACACACATTATAAAGGAAGATCTCACCTTCACACACTCAGGGTAGAACGTGCACCCTACTTTATTAAATTTAAAAATCAGAGCCGGGCGTGGTGGCGCATGCTTGTAATCCCAGCACTCGGGAGGCTGAGGCAGGAGGATTGTTGTGAGTTCGAGACCAGCCTGAGCTACAAAGTGAGCTTAAGGCCAGCCTGAACTGCATAGTGAGACCCTGTCTCAAAAAAAAAAAAAAAAAAAAAAAAAAAAAATTTAAAAATCAACTTTGAGTGCAGGTGTGGTGATGCACACCTGTGATCCCAGTACTCAGGAGGCTGAGGCAGGAAGATTGCCACAAGTTCAAGACCAGCCTGGACTACATAGTGAAGTCCTGTCTGAAAAACACAAAACAGTCCAGGAGATATAGCTCAAGGGCATAAGCACCTGCCTGGCAAGCATAAGGTCCTGAGGTGGATCACTGGTACCAAAAAAAAAGTTTTACCAGAGACATGGTTCAGTGGCATAAGTACCTGCCTGGCGAGCACAAGGTCTTGAGGTCAATCTCCAGCATGGCAAAAAAAAAAAAAAAAAGCTGAAAAACACAGAACAGGGCTGGCAAGATAGCTCAGTGGTCTAAAGCGCCTCTCAGGGACCACGGTTTGAGCCCCAGCACCACATGCCATGCCAGCCCCTCCCCCCAGGGCGGGCTGAGCTGACACCCTCCCCCCCCCCCGCAAAAAAAAGAATCCATGATGTGTAGCGAGACACTGTAATAAATAAATGAATTTTTTAAAAAAGCTGAAAAACACAGAACAAAATGAAAACATTTGCTTGGAATCTGACCTTGAATTTCCTTGATCTGGGCAGCACCTCTGCCCAGAAAGAAAATTCCAGAGCCAGACATTTCATCTCTGGTTTAGTCGTGAAGGCTCATGGGGTAAAAGAAAAATCAGGGTCGGGAGGACTCCTTGGACTAAGGCCTAAGGCCTCCACTGCTAGCCATGGCATTAATAGAGAGGGGCTACACTTGCCCTGCAGAGGTCGGCTGTGCTCCCTACTGCCACAGCCAAGGCGTGTAAAGGGCAACACTGCAACACTATGCACAGTGAGCTTTGCTGTCGCTGTCGTTGCCGTCCTCCTCCTTGCAGCCTGGATGGCCCTGTGCCTTGGGGAGGATTCGTACCTGGCCAAAATGATTGCACTCCCAGGAAGCACTGCTGTTGGGCATTCCCATCCCCTTGCTGAGCCTGCTGGTGGCATCACCCCTGGAGGGCTGGGACCTAGAGCAGCAGTAGAAAGTGCTCCTGGTGCCTGGGGTCTTCTCTTCTTATGATCCGATCTGGCCTCTTTGCATTTTCCCCAGAGACTCTGACAGGAGAGAGACACAGGTTGGCCCTCCTCGCTGCTCGCTGCTCCCACTTAGGCACTAACGCTGTCTTCCTGCAGCACAGGCCTTACGAAGACGCTTTCTTATCTGCACACAGCCCAAGCAAGGAGGCAGGCCCAGTCCATTAGGATGTTGAGGGCTATTCTGGCTGCTTCTGCATGTGCGTTGAGGGAAGCCATGCTTTGTGGAGAATGCCAGGCAGCCCCCTGTGGCTCCCAAAAGGAAATCCCAACAGCACTCTCTGCAGACAGCTCTCTCTGTGCTGCTCCTTGGAAACTGTTCCACATATTCAAGCCCTTGCCTGACTTTGCCAAATCAGTTGCAGCCTTTTCTGCCCTTCCTCTTTCAGGCAAGAGTCTTAGTTACTTTTCTCTCATTACTGAGACAAAATACCTGATACCCAAGGGTGAAAGGTTCACCTAACTCACAGTCTGTGGAGATTCCAGTCCGTCATTGGCTGCTTGCAAGACGGGGTGGCACATGGTAGAAGGGTGGCAGTTCATGGCAACAAAAAGACAGCAAAAGCAACAAGAAAGGGCAAGAGGGCCGGCCTCTTTCTAACCCTTATACTGTGCCCAGTGTGCCAGGGTTAGGGCAGTGCCAGTCCAGCCAGTGGGCTGATCCAGCCGTCAGCCCAGCAGTGCACCACGAACGGGTCACATGCGCTAGATTCCACTGCCTTTGCAAGAGCCCCATTTGCAAATGCATGACCCTTTGAGGGGACATTGAGATATTTTCACACCAGGCCATGAGAATGCTGGCATTAGTGTGAGAACTCTGGACTGAATTTCTGGGAAGGCGCTGGAGGATTTTAAGCCAGAGATATCCTCAGGAGTGCCCCAGACAGCTGAAGGATATTGAGGCAGATGTGAGTGGTCCTGAGACAAGAACCAGAGGGCTCCCTGAGTCACCCTGGGAGCTAAACCCTCTGGCTGTTCTGCTGCTAATGCAAAGTAAGAAGGAAGGATAAAGTGACTGGGGAGTCGTCTTGACACCTCCTTGGGGCTGGGCCAGCAGTGGGAGCATCAGAGTGGAGATGAGGACCATGGGGTCAAGCATGTGGCTCCCACCATGACTGCTGAGATCCCAGCAAAAGGGACCCAGCCACAGCCCAGCATGACCTGGACACAGCCCAATGTGAGATGGACACAGTCCAATGGCTCTGCAGAAGGCAAGGCCTCTTCTGGGGCTCACAGCCAGAGACAGAACATGGCTTCAGTGGATCCCGCCTCAAAATCAGAGGAGCTAAGAGCATGTTTATCTGTGACCGGCAAAGGGACCCACAAAGTGCATGGATATGGGTGAGACAGGACTGCTCACAGCATCCAAGGAGCACTTGGTGACTGGGACCAGAGAGGGCCAGGTCAGCCACCTGAACACACGACACCTTTCCAACTCGTGAGCCAGTCTATGCCTTATAGATGCTAATCTGACCTCTCAGGAAAGGGGACAAAGTAGCCTCCTGTCCAGGGCTCTGAGTCAATGACCCTTTAGGGCAGAGGAAAGCTAAGGACAAAAGGAGTTGCACCCAGTGGGCTCCCAGGAGACCACAGCTGCTCCCACTGGCCCACAAGAGTGACTGTGACATTAAGGACCAATGACACAAAGAGGACACAGGAGCCCAGCGCAGCAGCAGCCACAGAGGATCAGGTGGCTGAAGGGCGAGGGGGCAGTGCAGGCCCAAGGCAGCAGTGAAGTGGATTGGGAAGACCCACACGCGGTCCACCGGTGGTGCGGAGACCACGCCTCATCACCGCTGCCTCGGGGGAAATCCTGCCTGGGTGCAGCTTGCAGTCTGCGAGGGAAAACACACAGCAGGCTTTCTCTAAAGAATTTCTTTCTTTCAAAGAAAAGGCTCTTTTTGCATAATATGTTCAGTTTACCTGGCAGTAGACAATGTTCAGGACTTGTGGTCCTCCTAATACCATCTTTACTGTTTATCTCCCAATGACCTTCTTTGTAATTACATTCTTAAGCTTGGGAACAGGCAGCTTGAAGGATGCAGTCAGCTTTCTTTTGCTTCATTGGCTTCAACCAAACACAAAATGTCTTGGTTTGAAGAAAAGTAAAAAAGATTAAAAGCCAGAGCAGTACTTGCGAAGTGGAGACTCTGTAAAGGAGTCTTGGTATAGTATGTCTTTAATTAAACACACTCCAGCTGGCTCAGTGCACATGAGGCCACCTACCTTTGCATCCGGTATTGAATGTCACTACTTATTGGATTCTTACCATGTGAAAAGCACTGAAACAAGAGTGACAAAGGCAAGCTAAATGAATGCCCTCTGTCCCCAAGGAATGACAGAGGGAGACTGTGGACAGAGACCCCAGAGTCAGGATCCAATCTGCTTCATGTAGGGCTCTGCAGCTTCACCTGGTACCTGGTGCTTCTTAGGAAATTCTAATGAGTAAAGTGACACAGGAATTGACCTATTGATAAGGTGGGGTGGTGGACGTGGAAATGATGGGGATGAAGGAGGTGGAGGTAGGGATAGTGGGGATGATTGATGTGGTGAGCATGGAGGTAATGGAGATGATAATGATGGAGGAAGTGATGTTGGAGGTGGTAAGAGAAGAGACGGAGGTGGTGACAGCCCAGGAGATGCCAGAGGCCATGGAAGTGGTGCAGGTGGAGGTGGGGCTTGTGGAGGTGGTGATGGTGGAAGTAGTGGACATAGTTAAGGAGGAGGAGATGGGGCAAGAAGAGACTGAGGTGGTGCGGGCACAGGAGGCGCTGGAGGTGCTGGAGCTGGAACTAATGGAGCGGGCGATGGCAAAGGTGGGGGGGGGGCGTGAGACCTGGTTGGGGTGGTCGAAGGCAGCGGCAGTCATATCCTCCAGTCCACACCCGCAGCTTAGGCACTCACAACCGCGCTCTCTGAGTCCGCTGTCAATGGGTGTTTGCCACCAACTAGCTTGAAAGAGCAACCATTTCCGGTCACTTGGAGAGCGCGGGGCACCAAAGGCGGCAGCGACACACAGGGAGCATCTTAGCACCGTGTCTGCGAGCCTTTCCGGCTGCAGAGGCTGAGGGAGCGCAGCGGGGGCCTCGCTGCATGGTGAGGGCTGCAAGGGCTTCTCCGGTCCTCACAGCGAGTTGAGCTCAGGAAGTAAAACGTTCTGGCTCTTGTGGGAAGCTGCAGAGCGGTCCAGCCCAGGCAGGGGCTGAGGGCACGAGGGGCGCGCAGAGCGTGAAGGAGGCTGCGAGGCGGCGCGGCGCGCAGCTGCAAGGAGGACGCGGCGGACGTGAGTGAGACCGGCCTTCGGCTTCAGTCTTCCACAGCAGCGAGCAAGAGCTGCAGAGGGTAAGGAAGTGATGTGCTGTGCGTTTTGGGGAATTCGAGGAGGGACAAGACCGACAGAAAGACCAGCTGGAGGGCAGGTGTGGTTGTTTGCGCCTGCAATCTCCGCACTCTGGATGGCTGGAGCAGGAGCATCCCAAGTTTGAGCCTCATCTGGGCAATGTAGTATCTCAGCAAGATCATGTCTCTAAAAAATAAATTAGACGATAGATTGGATGGATGGATGGATGGATGGATGGATGGATGGATGGATGGATGGATGGATGGACAGACGGGCAGATGGACGGGGATGTAGCTCAGTACAGAGGCCCTGGTTTCCATCTCCAGTGTTGCAAAAACAAAAACTAAACAGTTGAAATAGAGCGGAGAAGGCCCAGCATGGTGCTCTGGTAGAAAGAAAATAAGTGGGAGGACCGCAGCAGGCGGAGGAGACGGGGCTGGGAAGAGACTCTTGTGTCCTGCACAGTCACTGAGGGACAGCTGAGACCCCCCTGAGAAACCAGCGAGTGCACGTGACCCCAGAAGGGGGAATCGGGAGCCTTGCACGGGAGCGAGGATTTCCAACAGTCCCAGAGACACTCGTAGTTCCCTGCTTCTGGCTGATTTAAGGAAGAGAAGTCAGCAAACAAATGTGTGTGCACGTGTGTGCGCGCGTGTCCGCCAGACCGACAGTGATGATCATGTTTTAAAACTCCTTCGGCCCCAAGCCTGGTGCCCTACACCTGCTATCCCAGCCCTTGGGAGCCTGAGGCAAAAGGACGGCAGTCAGGTCGCTCTGGGCCCCACATCTTCATGGGCTTTCTGGATAGTGGAGTAATGACAGCTCACAGACACCAGGGGGCAACACAGTTTCACCAAAGCTTCACAGCCACCTTGGCCAGACCGTTGGCAGCACCCTGGCCCAAAGGTGAACCCCTTAACAAAAAGAGCTCCTCCAGGGAAAAGGAAATATTTACAAATGCTTTCTTCAAAAGCTTTCTGGATTGTCACAGAACCTGGGTTCTTGCAAAAAAAGAAGCCCTTACTCTCCAGGCTGCAGCAGCCTGATCTTTCCTAGGCTCTGCCTGGCAACCGGCATCGGGCTCTGCCCTCCTCCCTGGGGCTCTGCCCTCCTCGCTCCCCACGCTTTGTGGCCCTCACAGGGCAGTGGCTGCTTTGGTTCCAACCCGGGCACCAGGTGTCTGTCCCAAGGATGATCCATCCAAGGAGGCCTGTGTCCACCTCCAGCCCGCTCTGTGCACGGGGAGGGAGGACGGGGGAGGAAGGAGGCCACACGAACCCCAGAGCCTGGGCTGCAGTGCTGTCTCAGAATGTCGTGGGCATAAGCCAGGAGTGGTGGCGCACTCCTGGGATCCCAGCACTCTCGCAGCTGAGGCAGGAGGATCTCTGAGAATTTGGAAGCCAGCCTGGGCTACATAGCAAGACTCTGTCTCAAAAACTTGAAAACAATTACAAAAGACTTGACCATATAAATATACACATACATATGGTACATGTACCTACACCCCACATTGAAAATAAACATTATGTACTACAAATATATTAACAAAAAAATTTTAATTAAAATTGGGGCTGGTGAGATAGCTCAGCAGTGTAAAGCTCCTGCTTAAGCAAGTGCAGGGACTATGGTTCAATCCCAGGCGTGTAGCTGCATCAGCCCTGCCCCCAAGGCAGACCACTAAATAAATACATAAATAAATAAATAAGCCAGCAAGCAGAGCCCAACTCACAAGATCAAGGGCCTGGGTTCAAGTCTCAGCTCCAGGGTCAACAGATCCAGTAAGATAATCAACGAATCAGAACCCACTGTCACACAAGCAGGTTAGAGCCAGGTCAGAGCAGCCTCTGTCTCTGCATCCCTAGAGAGGTCACAGCAGCTCACGTCAGAGCCTGAGGGGCTGGGGTTGAATTGCACCAGTACATCACCATGAGGTTGAGACCACTCTGGCCACAGTGAGCCAACCACAGTGAGCCCGACCACAATGAGCACGACCGCAGTGAGCCCTGTTTCAAAACCACATGCACAGTGCAAGGGCGGAGGACCCATGCACGGCTTTGTGAGCAGCCCCCCCACTGCACAGAGGAATCGCTGAAGGACATGGGGGTCGGGGTCGCTGAGAAGTGCAGAGGAGCCCCACAGGCTCTGGGCTCGGCCCCCGCACCACTACCTTGTAGGTTCTTCCCTTGCCTGTGCCTTCCCTTACAGAGCCACTGGGACTCTCCCCATGGTCCCGCAGGATGGCGCTGCTGCTGCTGCTGCTGCCGCAAGCACATCTGGGACGCCCCCCCCCCACATGCCCCACAGCAGGCTGGGCACAGCCACACTCACACACCAGTGTCGGGTGGGACACTGCCTTCTCGGAGACCTGCTTGCTGCCCAAGGCTCCGGGCATCTCTTGCACGTTCTGTGCGTTGCCCAGCCTTACTCCTTACCCTAGAAAGCCGGTTTCTGCAAGCAAATGTGCAGGGATTGACTCAGGAACATAAGGGTGCCAGAGCGGGAGAGCACACAGAAAGTAGATCTGCAGAGAGCAAGAAGGTCTCCAGCCCTCCCGTCAAGGCATCCTGGGAAGTCACATCGGGTGAAGTAGGAGTAGGGAAGCAGCGGCAGGTCCACCGCCTAGGGTCTTACGTGCAAGGGTTAGAATTGGCTCCGTAACTCAACTATAATGAAATATCACTGGAAGATCTTGGGGGCGTAGTCATTCACACGTTAGCAAAAGTTATTTTAGCCTGGCCCTTTCTCCTATGAATTCTTTTAGCTCAATTGAAATTAATCCTCATGGCTGGGAGTTGGGGCTCAATGGTAGAGCATGTGTTTAGCTGTGGAAGGCCCCAGGTTGAATTCTCAGGACCAAAAAGTAAAAAGAAATAGGAAAAAAAAAAGAAATGAATCTCTAGATAAAAGGAGTAGGAGAGAGGGCAGAGCCATCTCAGAATTGAAGAACCGCTGTAGCAAACAGCCCTGGCGGGTGATGGGGTCCAGTCTGCAAGAGAAAAGACAAAGTTCATTCACAGTCCATAGCTCACCTCAAGAGCAGGAATTTCTCCACACAGGAAACAGAGTTGAGGATGGAGACATGGGTTTCTGTGACGTCTCTTCCACTTTGGTCTACCAGCACTCCCGCAGCCTGAAGGTCCAGTGGGGTGGGGACGGGTCCTCGTGTGTCTCGCATCTCAGCGTGTGCCAGCCATTGGCACTCACAGCGACATCTCCCCCACACCCTGCATGTCCACAGTGCTGTGTGTCGCTTTTGACCATCGGCACCAATCACTGCTCGAGCAGTAAAATAATTCTGCGCACCCCTCTTCTCCCCTCCCTCTGCGGTTCTGTGTGTGCTGTTGCTATCAGCTCTGTAACTAGACTTGGCCTGCTTACATTCTCACCAAAACATAGTTACTTCACCCTAGAAAGGCCTACCTCATGCACAGAAAGGTTTGAAGTGGGGTTTAAGGAAATAAGAAATGTCTCTAGGAAGCTAATGAATTACTAATGCTTTTATTAAAATAATGTTTACAGCACCTGGAGACTGGAGCAGGAGGATCACTGTGAGTTCAAGGCCAGCCCAGGCTCCATAGCAGGACCCTATCTCAGAAAACCAAATAGAATAGCACTTACAATTGGAGTTCTAAAACCATATGATTGCTTCTTTTTCACTGGCCTTTCCCTAAATTCAGTGACTGTGCTACAGGTCCCCGTCACTGTCCCTCGTCCCCTGTGCGGCATCTTTTGCTGATACCACAGTGATGCCCAAAGGTTAATCCAGCTGGGAAAATGGATAGTCCACCCTCCACCAGCCTCCCAGAGTGGGAAGAGGGTGGCTGGGTCAGGTCCGAACTCACCCCCAGCCCTGCCGCATTTTAGCGGCCCTCACAGGAGTCCAAATCAAGTCCAAAAAGATTTTAAAAAGAAGAAGAACATAAGGGGCTGGGGAGATAGCTCAGTGTTGTAAGCACCTGCCTGGCAAGCACAAGGACCCAGGTTCCATCTCCAGTACCAAATGCTGTGCGTGCTGTGCTGGTCACAAAAAAATTGGGCATGGTGGTACACACCTGTAATCCCAGCACTAGGGAGGCTGAGACAGGAGGATCAGTCCAAGTCCAAACTGTGAGATCCTGTACCAAATAAAGAAAAGATAGAAGAAGAAGAAGAAGAGGAAGAGGAAGAGGAAGAAGAAGACAACAAGTCCATGGGGGGTGGGGGGAAATGGCTCAGTAGAATAAGCACTTCCCTGGCAAGCGCAAGGGCCTGAGTTCAGTATCTGGTTCTGCCAAAAAAAAATAAAAAGTCCCGTGGAGGTTTTGTGTTCCCTAGAGTCCCTAGTGCTGGTTTCCACAACAACGGAACAGATATGTTCTCCCACAGGCCTAAGATCTCCAGGAAGATCTCCAGGGTGCAAGCACTGTAGCAAGTGCTGAGTCCCCTCAAACCCACTTGCTTCAAGTTACCTCCTGGGTGACTGGCTTAGAAAGTGCTTCAGTGGCTCAGTAGAATAAGCGCTTTCCTGGCAAGCTCAAGGGCTTGAGTTCAATCCCCTGTTCCGCCAAAAAAAAAAAAAAAAAAAAGTGCTCCCAAGCCCAAGTGCAAGGTCTTCCTCCCATCCCCTTGTGAAGAACCCGGTGCCCAGCTGGTTCCCAGCTCCCTCCCTGCAAGGGGCACTTGCTACACTTCCAGGAAGTCTGAGAGCTCACTGTTATAAATTACATTCTATAAACATATAATTAAGTGAAGTCTATTGAAAACAGAGGTCAAGGCAAGGCTGGGGACAGACAGGGCTTTCCATGCTGGAGGTCTGATTGCATCCCAGCTCTTGGGATTCGGTGGGAACCCTGCAGCTGCCGACCACGCCCACAGCCCTGTGCAACACACAGCGTAATAAAATGCTGTGCAAACATGAAACTAGCTTAAGAGTACATCACGTAAAAGGTGGAAAGAAGCCAGGCACGGGTGCACACTGGTAACCCCAGCACTCTCGGAGACGGAGGCAGGATAGAAAAGTTGAGCCCAGCCCAGGCAACTCAGCGACTTACCAGGACTTTGTCTCAAAATAAAAGTGGAAATTGGAAGAGGGCCAGGGGTAGCTCAGGCAGGGCCCAGCTTCAGTCTTAGCAGGGCCCCAAACAACAAGCGTATACGGAACCAGTCGCCCCAACTGAACCCGGCCTCTGAGTCATCCAGTCACTCAATGGATCCCTTAACGAAAATTTTTCCTGAAGGTTTTAGGTGGGAAATTAAGAAATGCATGCGGTTCAACTCAAGACAAAAGAATTACTTCACCCCTGAAGCTGATGGTGGTGAGGTCCTGAAATCACCAGTGTCTCCCGCTGAGGCGTGCACGTGTGTTCTGTGACGCCTGACAAAAGCCGCTGGATTCACAATATAACTTTCTGCTGCTTTCTGTTTTTATTCAAGGTGTCATAAAACTGAGCTCGGCTGTGGAAGGTAGGTTCTGCGGCCCGAGGCGGTGCCGTCCTGCTTCACGGCTGCGTGCGTGGCCTGTGGCTGCCGAGCTTCCGTGGCCCGTGTCCGTCCAACTCGTCTGTGTGCTGCTCCTGTCTGTGTATTGTGCCACAGCCCCGGGCCTGCAGAGGGCCGGCGGCCTCCTGTGCCTGTCTGGCCTCGGGCCTTCAACACCTGGTGACATCTGGAGCTTCTGCTCCGCCCAGCAAGGCCGAGTCCACTGCCCTGGCTGCAGACTCTGCCCCCAGACCAAGGCCACCCACAAGGTGCCTGCGGGCTTCCTGGGAGGGAGCCTGGGCTCATGAGTAGCTCTCCTTGGCAGTTCACTGCACCCCAGGAGCAGCTGTCACCCGTGGTGACACTTGGGAGCTCCAGGAGAAGGCAGAGAGCCCTAGAGCAAGCACTGTACTGGCGACTCCGTGGGGTGCCCTTCTGAGGGGCCCAAGGTGGCTGACACATCTCGGGGTTGATGTGAAGACTATCGACTATGGCTGAGCTTCCCTGTCCTCAAGCAGGGACGCTGTTGTTTCGTGAGCTTCCGTGTTCGCTGGGTTCTCGCTCATGGTGTGCTTCAGAGATGTCATGCTCAGTTGGCCGCTTGGAGGGGGCTGCAGCTCGGGAACGTCGGAATGGAGGGGCTCGCGCAGTGGGGACCCTAGCTGAGGTGGATCAGAGGGGGCCAGGAGCCCCAGTGGATCCTCAGGAGCCGGGCACATTCTGCCTGACACCCAAAGCCCGAGGCAGCTCTGGAGCAGGAGGCCGAGAGGGCAGGAGGAGCTCAGCCGTGAAGTGCAGACCCAGCCAGTGGGGGCCCAGGCTCCAACATCCAACAGTGCAAAGAGGAAGGAAAGAAAAGTCTAGGTGCAGTGGCATGGCACACGCCTGGGATCCTGGCACTCTGGGAGGCTGAAGCAGGAGGATCACAGGATTGAGCCCTCCCAGCAATAACAACTTAAGATGTCCCCGCTTCAAAATAAAAAAGGGCTGCGGATGCTGCCCATGGGAGGCCCTGGGTTCAACCCGCAGTAAAGCAGAAGAACAGGAAAAGGCTCCACTGGAGGGATTCAGAATGCACAGTGGGTGACACAAGTCCAAGCCTGGCCCCCTGCCAGGCAGAGCACACATTCAGACTCAGCAAGGCATGGTGGCTCACGCCTGTGACCCACTGGAGAGGCTGAGACAGGAGGGTCATCATGAGTTTGAGGCCAGCCTAGACTACATAGAGAGATCCTGTCTCCAAAAACCCAAAACAAAAACAACAAAATAATGAAGGAAACACAACAAATGTTTTGAAAGGAGTCAGAAAGACAGAAGATCACCAGATAATGTTAAACTGTTGTGATCTTTGTCCTTGAGGATGCTACAGGGTAGAGGGGCCTTTGCCTGAACCCCCAGTTAGGCTCCAGGGAAGTGCGGGAGTTGAGGGGGCAGGAGGGCAGGAAGCTAGAGGGTGCCAGGGCCTGCGCCCTGGGTCGGACACGGCAGCCACGTGGCATCTGCAGGCCGCGTGCTGGCCGAGGGCTGTGCAAGCTTGGTGCTGGGGCTTTGCTGCTGTCTGGGGAGGGCGGTGTGGCCATCCATTGGAGCGTGCATGTGCGTGCACACGTGTACACTGTGCATGCCCTGGAGAGTGTGTGTGCGACGTTCTGGACCACGGGACCTGGGCCCAGAGGCCCTGTCCCTTCCACCTGTGGAGGGCACCTGAGCGGCTTCGCCTGGCTGGCCCGGCCAGGAGCACCCTCAGCCGGGCGGGACCAGCAGCCCCGGCAGAGCTCTCTGCCCTCCTCCAAGGATGGCTATTCTGGATATCTGAGAACCGAAACTAGCACTGTCCTGGTAGGTAGGCCTTTTTCTTCCCTTTTTAAGGAAAGGAATTAGAAAAGCAACTGTGGGAGTCACAAGAGCAAAGTCAGCCAGAAGGCACATGCCACTTTCTACCAAGCATTCTGCCATGTAACTTGTTCTCTCCTTTGCTGAAGCAGGGGCTCCCACCTCAGCACAAGGTAGCTTTGTGTGGGCATAAAGAGCATTTCTATTTTTTTTTAAATCACTTTTAGATCACATTAGCGCTAAGGTTAAAAATGGAGTGCCGTTAGCTGGGCCGTGGTGGTGCATGCCTATAACGCCAGCATTCAGGAAGCTGCAACAGGACTGTCAGAGAGGTAGAGGCCAGCCTAGGCTACATAGTGAGACCCTGTCTCAAAACACCAAAATAAATAAACAAATAGAAAAGTAAAATGCTTGGCAAGCACAAGGTCATGAGTTTGATTCCCAGCACACACACACAAAAAAAGTAGAATGGCCTTTGAAAGATTTAGAGATTAAACTCAAACAGAAGCACTCACACATACTTTATTTTGAGCGCAAAAAAAAAAAAAAAAAAAAAATTATCAGAGAAAGCAATCAAATTTGAAAGAAGCGACTGCAAAGTTCTATCCTTGACATGGAGGGCTTCTCACCTGTTGTTGTAGGTGGGTAGTCCTGCGCTCTGAGAGCCCCCAGGGTAACAGAAACATACACACAGCGCCAAAGGGGGTGGGTGGTAGCTGCAGTCACTGCCTGGGAACCCACAGCCAGAATTCCAGAACTGAATCTTCTTGCTCTCCAAGAGGTTTTCTCTCCTGCATCTGGAGTTGGGGTGGCAGGGCGGGACTCATCCTTCCTTGAGCAGGACCAGAGTGCCTGTCCCACAGGGTCCAGCTACCAGAGCTTCCCGGTGCCCCGCAGATAGCTGTTTCCTCTCAGGAGGGAGGACTGAGCCCACCAGGCCTCTGCATCCGCCCAGCGGGGCGAGGTGCTCAGACACGAGGAGGGGAAGGGGCCCAAGGGGGTGGAGAGCTGGGGTTGGTGCCGGCCATCGCCATGGGTGACCAGGTGTGCCCGTGGCAAGACCCTCTGGAAGGAGACCTGGGTAGAACTGGGTCAAAGCCCCAAGGAGAAGGGTCACCAGATTCTTTTGGTGTATGTATGAGTGCTTCAAACAGCCCATATGGGACATAAAGTTGGCCTCCTTGGGGAAGGTCCCCCGAGAAAGGCAGGTGTGTGGTGCCCTCCCAGAGCTCCAGCTCTCAGGAGGCGGAGGCAGGAGGCTTGTTGTGAGTGCAAGGCCAGCCTGGGCTATGTATCGAGGACCTGTCTCAGAAATCCGAAACGCAGGAGCCCCTCTGAGGGTACCAGGAGGCCATGTGGTTCTCATGCGGTCCCTCACCTGTAGGGGCTGCGCACATCTCACTGCGTGGGCAAAGCCTGCCCCGGCCCAAGGAGACACCTCTCCCTTCTCATCACTTGGTGCTGCTGAGATGGATTCAAAGCCACGGTTCATGAGCCACAGCCCTCTGTGGAGCAGGGAGGGAGGAGGACTGCACTTCCTGCAGCCTCACTCGGTGAAGAGGCTTCCCCGAGAACAGAGTGTGGCCGCTGTGAGCATGTGCTGTGTCCTGGCTACTGCTCTCATTGCTGAGACGAAATACGTGGCACTCCAATTAGAGAGGGGAGGGTTATTTAGCTCGCACTTTGAAAACATTCCAGTCTGTAACTGGCTGGCTGCAAGGCAGGGTGGCACATGACAAAGGGGCAACAGTTCACAGTGGGGGTAAACCAGCAAAGGCAACAGGAGAGCAGAGGAGCAAGCCTTTCCCTCCCTTATACTGCACGCAGGCTACAGACATAAGCCACAGCATTCCAGCCCGGCCCCTAAGACTCACGGGCAGCTCTTTATACAAAAGCAGTTAGTCCATCTCTAAGAGCGGTCAACATCCTCACAGTTTCAGCATTCCTTAAAACTCCAGGTCCCAAGTTTCCTCCAAGATGTAAGGCCAACTCTTAAGCTGTGAGCCTCTGTACACCTGTACACATGAGAAGAAAGTTGAACGCCCCTAACATTCACTAGCGCAAGATAACCACTGCCATTCCAAGGTTACACTGGGGGGAGGACTCAAAGGAATGGGATCAAAGCAAGTCCAAGTCCAGCAGGGCGAGCGCAGTCCCATGGTTCCATGCTCAGCACCCACAACAATGGGCAGCAAGCTGTGATCTCCGAAGGGGCCAGTGGCTCCACCCTGCAGCACCTCTGACGGCTGCAGCTCCCAGGCCTCCTCCACTCCTTCTCAGCAATCAAGGTCTCCTCCTCTCTGTCTTTGCAGTCTATAGCTTTATTGGTGCTTCCTTTCTGGCCAAACCCACATTTTTGCGTTGCACCCCTTGTGCTTGGCTCTCAAGATAAAGCTGACTACAAGCCCCCAACAGCAGCCACGCCACCACCGCAACACTCACTGCCCTGGCATTTCCTCTAGAACATTAATCACTGCAACACCCTGAACCTTAGTTCTCGGCAAAGTCTCTGGACATGAGTGAAATAAAAATAAACACTTTGCCAAGCCATAACACACACCGTCTGGAGTCCAACAACCAGTGCAGTCCTTCCCAGCAGAGACTTCCCAAGCCTGGCGTTCTGGTCTTGTGAGCTCTGACCAGAATCTTCCACCCAGAGCAGCCTCAGGCATCCCAGCCCTATGTTTTCAGCCTGCATCTACAAACCTTTCTGATCCTTTTCCTCACACAGTTCCCAAAGGCTCTTGAACCACATGGTCAGAAATAGTCACAGCAACCCTACTCTTGGTACCAAAGTTTGTCTTCACTACTTTTCTCTGGTTGTTAAGACAAAGTACCTGACACCCAAAATTAAAGGAGTTAAGGTTTATTTAGCTCACAGCTTATAGAGGTTTCAGGTCATAATTAGCTGGCTCCAAGTCAGGGTAGCACATGGCAGAGGACAGCAATTCAGGGCAGTAGAAAATAGCAAAGCACGAAGGGAGAAGCAGTGCTGGAGTGAGAAGCAGGCCTCTCTCCCTGTCTTACACTGCACTCAGGCTTTCCACCCCAGGTGGGCATAATGCTCACACCCATAATCCTAGCATTGGACCAAGGATTAGGTACAAACTCAAGGCTCCCTCGGTGACTGCAGCAGGCTTTCAGGGGGGCATCTAACAAGCTACGATTCCAGCATGCCGGATTCCCAGGACAGGGTCCTCCTGCAAAGGCAGAAGAAGCACCCAAGGCCCATTCATGAGAACACAGGCCAGAGGAACCAGGGAAAGACTCACCTGTTTCCTCCGGCTTGGGACCACCTTCTCAGACCTAGAGCCCCAGCCCTGCCACACTCGTTGCTTGGGGTTCCTACTCTCTCCCATTCCTCCCTCCACCTCTCTGCCCAGAGCAGCCTGAGGAGCTGCTGAAAAGGGAGTTTCAGCAAGGAGCTGCTCTGGCTCCTCTCCCCAAACGGCGCGCAGGGCAGCCTCAGAAGCTGCACAAGGGCTGCGTGGGGCACAGGAACTGCTCGGGAGACACACGCATGCGCGCGCACACACACACACACACACACACACACACACCTCTGCTCCTGCTGTCCTTGTCTGCTGATCCCCTGCAGTGCCCTCTGTCCAGTGTCCAGAGAACTCCAGGCAACACCAGGTTCCCCAGCTCTGCTGCAGCCACCTTTGACGTCGCACCCTGGGCAGAGCTAGCTGAGCCCCTGCTTGGCTGACACCTCTGTGGAGGGCAGGGCAGCTGGCTACGATTTGGGGTGCTCAGGCGGGTGGTTGCTCAGAAGTTTCTTGAGACTGGTACAATCAAGGGCCCCCACAGACAGAATGCACTAAAACCAGTGACACTGGTCATCTTTGAAACAGAGTCTCGCTGTTTAGTTCAGGACAGTACTGAACTCACTACATGGCCCAGTCTGGCCTCAGACCTGCAATAATCCTCCTGCCTCAGCCTCCCAAGGGCCGGGATTACTGGCGTGTGAGCATCACACACAGCTAACGATGCTTTATTATGAAGCATGTGTACTCCCTCAGTTTTCTTAAGCCTGCCATTTGTCACCAGTCATCAAAAATTTGGAGAAACAGCCAGGTGTGGTGGTGCATATATGTAATCTCAGTGCTCTGGGAGGCTAAGGCAGGAGGATCTCAAGTTTGAATCAATCTAGCTAACTAAAGAAGACTCTGTCTCAAAATTTAAAAAGGGCTGAGATGTAGTTCATGTGCGGGGCCATGAAAAGGGAGACAGAGTGTGGGGTGGAGAAGCAAGGCAGTTCTTAACACCATGACAAACACGGATGTACCCCCGTGCCAGGGTCACTCAGCAGCACAGCTTGCCAGGAAAATCCAAGACTCAACCACTCAACTATGGCACAAGCTATGTCTGGTGATAGAAGGAAGGAAACAAAGGTTTCAACACTTAAAAACTAAAATACAAGAAAGTGGCAGGGCAAGGTGGGGCGCACCTGCAATCCCAGCGCTCAGGAGGCTGAGGCAGGAGGATCCCCTCAAGTTGGAGGCCAGTCTGGGCTACACAGTGAATCACTGTCTCAAAAAGAGAAGGAAATGTTGTATAAGGAGAGCTAAGAGGAACACAGGGCAGCTATCAAGGAGGAACCTTTCATAGATCTGTGAACTTTGTCACCCAAACTAATAAGGTCTGTGCCAGGTGAGTGACTGCAAGCGCCAGCGCCAAGTTCAGCGTGGCCGGAAGATAGGAACCCGCCGCCCCTCTCAACCTCCCGGCAGGCGTCGGGCTCTAAGGGAGAACTGTGCACTTCGCGTGTGGGTTTCTTTTCTTTCCCTTTATTGGTTACGCGTATAAGTTGCCACTGCTTTAGCAGTCTGCTGGAAAGTTCCAGCGAGCTGCACAGACGAGAGTTTTGGGGACAGCCTGATGGACGCTGAAGGAAGCTTGACTGTGGTGTCAAAGCTGCATCTAAATCTACGAAACGGCCTTCGCACTTTCTATCTGAAGTGATAGCCCCGGCGGGCGTCCACCCTGTGTGCAACATCCGTGGGGAGGGATGAAACCCCGCACTCCTAAAGTTGACAGGAAAGCTTGCCTTGTGACGATCTCGTGCGCAGTGTGTTCAGCGAGGCTACTGGGCCTTCCTGGGGTGCGCACAGTAGTCCTTAAAGCTGTAAGAAGTAACAGTTGTCATCCCCTCGGAAGCCTCCCTAAGCCACTGTTTCTCTTGTGTGTTCTTTTGTTTCCTGAGACAGGGTCCCACTATGCACCCCAGGCTGGCTTCAAACCGAGGTACACGCCTGCCCCCACCTCCCAAGCGCTGGTACTACAAGTGTGCGCCACCACACCTGCCCAGTCGCTGGCCTTCTCAAACTCTTGAGTTGAGCTTGGGACACACATACCAGAATAAGCTCTGGAAGGGCGGAACGTTCTAAACTCTCCACTCCTGGGTCCAAATCCCAGGCTGTGCTGCTGGACTGGGCTGTAGCTCTGGTCTCGGGTACTTGCCTGGCACACACAGAGCCCCAGGTTCAAGACCCAGCACCATAAAAACTGGATAAATAAAATAGATAAGCTACTCTGGAAAGCATGCTAGTTCTCCTGTAAAGGGGGTTAGAGCAACTTTAATCTCCAGATGGTTAAAAGGCTTAAATATGATGTGACAGTGATGGAGAACGTAGTAAATCTTAGCTCATAAAACCAATCTCTCTCCTCTCTCTCTCTCTCTTCACACATATCTTGTTACAGTGTCCCAAACTTTAAATCCTCCTCCTGCCTCAGCCCCTCAAGGAGATGGGTTTGCCTGCACATACCAATACATCTGGCTGAAAACCCAATAAAAGGGAGGAGGGTGTACAGCCTGGGGGATCAAGCTCCTGGGCACTGGGGTGCATCCACACCCTTCTGAGGAAGGATCTCAGCGATTCATCTGGCTGGGCTGCGTGGAGACATATCCAGATGTACACTGACACTTGTCCTGCCTGCACCTCCCAGCTACACCAAGCTGGAAAAGAATTTCTGTTTTGTTTCCAGGATGAAGACAGAACCATGTGGTTTCACACAAGCTAGACAAACACTGCACCAGCCCTTCTAGGGCTTTTCAAAGGGCAAAATCATCTGGGCATGCTGGTACATGCCTGTAACCAGCACTCAGGAGGCTGAGGCAGGCGGGTGGTCATCGTAAGTTCAAGGCCAGCCTGGGCTACGTAGCAAGTCCAGGCCAGCTTAAACTATAAGGCGAATTCAAAAAAAGAGCAAAATCACTTGTGAAGGAACATAGCCCAGGACAAGGGCAGCCTCCACTGCTGAACAAGCCACACTTACTTCTTATTCTTTTCCATTATTTTTTTAAAATTTATTTTAAAAGGCTTTTGGCAAAAAATAAATAAATAAAAATAAAAAGGTTTTGGTGCTGGGGAGGTAGCTCAGTGGTCTAAGCCCCCGGATAGGAAGCACCACAGATCTGAGTTTAATCTCCAGTACTGCCTGCTGTCCCAGGCACACCGGGCCAGCCCAAAACCAGGCCTGGTGGCGCACGGCTGTAATCCCACTGCTGGGGAGGCTGGGACAGGAGGATCGCTCCACATCTCAGCTGCATAATAAGACCACATATCCAATAAATTTTTTATTTTTCTTGATGGTACTGAGGAGTGAACTCAGGCCCTTGAGCTTGCCAGAGAAGTGCTTATTCTACTGAGCCATCTTCCTGGCCCCATATTTTTAAAAAGACTTTAGGTGTAGGAATAATAATAAAAATCATTGAAATAAGTAAAAGGCCTGGAGACATATCCCAATATACACTGCACACATAAATGACACCTTCTTCGGTCTTTCTGTGGGGTCCCAGTTGGGTGCTGAGGTCTAGTAATTGGGGTCCGGCAGCTGCATGCCCGGGCTGGCTCAGTCTACCTTGTACACCAGCCCCTGTGTGAGGGAGACCTGGCTGTGGGGTACCACGGACTCACGGTGGGAGAGCAAGAACTGGGACTGCCTTTGGAGACCAGCATGTGCTTGGGTGTGGGATTGCCATTGTCTCTGGCTACACTCTGAGGTCGCTGAAGATTTCTGTAGGAGGCGGCAGCTGGTTGGTGAGGCCCACTGCCTGCACGCTGCTTCTTGAGCACCTTCTCCAGGGGTGCAGCTTGCAGGCTTGGGGCTGTGGACAGGGGTGCCAGTGTGCAAGGCCATGGCCTCCAAGGCGAAGGGGCTGTCTGAGGCCACTTGTAAGGGCCCATGGCAGGGGCTCTGGCCCATGCCTCCCGAATCTCTCCTACAGAGCTCCCTCTCCCACGCCCAGAGAGTCTCTACCTCACCGTGTCTGCTGGAGCCACCCTTCTCCGGCTAGGCCTGAGCTCTTGGAATAGCCTGATGACGTGATCTGGACTTTG
>PVKA01036779.1:0-21526 GCA_004027165.1 Ctenomys sociabilis
AAAAAAAAAAAAAAAAAAAACCCAGAAATTATCCCATGTACATTATCTGACCACAGTGCAAAAAGACCTGGAAAGAAATGACAAAATAAGTCCAAAAAACCCTAGAAATATATGCAAATTAAACAACACTTTTCTCAGCAACCAATGGGTTATAGAGGAAATCAAACAAGAAACTGAACAATAAATACAATTCAATGAAAATTCCAGCACAACTCATCAGAATTTATGGGATGCAATGATAGCAGTTCTCAGAGGGAAATTTGTAGCTGTGAACTCACACACTGGGAAAACAGAACAGAAAAAAATAAATACACTAATGCTGCACCTCAAATGTCTAGAAAAAGAAGAGCAAACCAAACCCAAAGCCCAAAGATGGGAGGAAATCATCAAGACTAGAGAAGAAATTAATGCACTCTAGACAAAGCAAACAATTCAAAGAACTAATGAATTAAAAAGCTGATTCTTTGAAAGATTAAGTAAACTTGATAAGCCCCTAGCTAACCTCATCAAAAAGAGGAAAGAAAAAACTCAAATTCAAGCTATGAGGAATGAAAAGGGTGAGATTACCACAGACCCTGTAGAAATTCAGAAGATCATCCATAGGTAATTTGAAAATCTTTGCTGTCATGGAATCAAAGACACAGAAGAAATGAACAAATTCTTAGAAAGGTACAAATTACCAAAACTGAGTCAAGAGGATATAAGAAGTCTCAGTAACCCAATGACAACCAATAAAATTAAAAATGTAGTACATTTCTTTAGCATACTTTTTCTGGTCTGTATTGTATAAATGAATTTTTTGTATGTAAATCTAATATAAATTAGCATCAGAATTTTAAATTCAATTTACAGAATTTATTATTGCTGTATTTTCACTGAAGTTGTTTTTATACATTTTAGTTCTGTGAAAATCCTCACTGTTGTGTTGAAATTCTAAATTATATTAAGTTCATGCATTTTATATTTCTGGCTCAATTATTCCATTTGCTAGATTACTAGAGGTTATATTTCTATCTATTATTTTTCTTTATTCTAAATCATGCAATTTTCTTATAAAACTACTACTTTAATAGAGTTCTGCTGATTGTAGTTTTACCGACATAATTTGAGAACAATTATACCTTCCTTCAGAGAAAACATGCTTTTGTAGTTGCACATTGCTACAGGCACTTAGATCTTCACACTAAATCCTCCATTTCCAAAGAGGAGCTGAAACTGCTCAGTCCCTGAAATGACAAACCACTTCTCATTAATCCTTACTCTTATGCTGTAGAGTTTTATGACCTAACATAAAGCCTCAGGGCCTTGATTTCATGTTTTGTCTTCGGGCTCCATCAGCGGTGTGCAATGCCTTGTTCAGCCTTTCAATATTTCAGCCATCTCTGTAGTCATCAGAAAAATCCCCAAAGTAAAATCCACCCTTTATAAGAATGGCCTACACTGATTGGCTCAGCTCTCTAGGTTACTGTCTACTTGGATTCTTCTCTCTGTTCACTCCATATTTCCCCATTCACTTTATGTTCCAGTACCTTCATACAGATTTATTTTTCAGCTGGTCTAGGTGTTTTCAGTATGAGAAGAGTCACAAGTTTTTTAGACCATAGTGTCTGAAAACAGCATCTGACAAAGGATATTTTAAAGTAACCTAATCTCCAAGTAAAAAGATTGATCAATAATAGATGAGGCACAACAAAAATATAATCTATGAGCCATAATTACAGCAAATCTCCCATTTATTAAAGGGCATAGTAGTTTTTAGTTGCTCCAATAAATCATTGTTGTTTTTAATGAAGGTTTTCCTGGAATTATGTTTTAGTTATTTCTGGCTACTGGGATACAATACTGGAGACTCAAGTTGAAGGAAGAAGGATTTATTTGGGCTCAAGTGTCAGCAGTTTTGGTCCATTATCAGTGAGATACAATGCTGAGATACATTTCACAAGGTTGTAGCAAAGAAGAAGGAGCTCAGGCATGGTGTGATAAAGGGATATGGAGAGAGATGTCAAGGCATGAGGGAGGGGATGCACCCATCCGTGTTTTGCCCCCAGAGACCACCATCTCCAGTCAGGCCTCACTTCCCAAATCATGTTTAGAGATGAATCATTGCTGGGCAAATCTGCTGGTGAATATTATGCACCTATGATCCAGTTAATTCCCAGAAACCCCTGCTATGACTATCTGAAGCTTTCAGGGATCTACAAGCATTAAATTTGATAATATAAATCTATTCCAATAACCTAAAGGCAAAAGTTAATGGAAACAAATAGAAAATATATTATTAAAGAGAAAATTTCAGTTTCAAACTCCCAGAAATATTTTATGCATTTGGTGAGATTAAAAATTTCTCTTGCCATAAGAAATCAAAGTTTCTAAGGGAAAGATAATTAAAGGAGGACTATAAATTGGAATGAATTTCTATGGATGCTGTAAAATTTAAAGATGAAATTGTATAAATGACTAAATATAATAATAAGCAGTTATTCTTTTGAATTATTGGCTGCATGACATAGGTAAGACTTTCAAAGGTGATTTGCAAATTAAATCATCTGAATTTCATAGTTGGTGACTTTTCTGGAGTTACATTATATAATAAGTTCATACACTGTATAAACAAGTCAGCCTAGTGGTTTGTTTCAAGGTTTATGTAAGTGCAAGTCAGTATTTTCTTGAACGATTTAAAAAACTAGTAGGCACCTTAGAAGAGAATAGTTCATTCTGCCTTCTTAATTAAAAAAAGAAAGCATACCATAAAGTTTTCTGAAATTTCCTCTAAGAACAAAATTTAGGATTGAAGGCGAATAAACACGTTCAATGAATTTTCCCAATTTTATATCAAGGACACTTTTTAATAGTATCTTAGTGTTTCTTAAGGTTTGTTTCTAGTTGTTACTCCAAAGCCTCATGTAGTTATGGGGCAGCTTCTGGAGTTTCTGATTGATTCATGATCCAATGCTGGGATTATGGGGGCAGATAATCTGCATACATATAAAAATGTAAGAAAGTGAGGCTTGCCCATGTCACAGCTGCTGCCCTTTCCTTTGGCTCTTTGCTGTTTTTCACCACAATGAAGAGTTGTCCGCTGCCATGGAGCAAGCTGTGTATGGACTGAAGCCTGCCCTAACTGTAAGCCAAATAAACCTTTCCTTCCTTATTTTGGATATTGGGAATTTTGTCCCAACAATGAAAGAAGAGTAACCAGGATAATGCCAAACGTATGTATCAAAACCAAAGCTATATTTTGTAGTTAAGGGATATTTTATTATTAGAATATTGGGATTTCCCCATCTCAGTGGTCACTTCCAATTTTGAATTTCAAAGGTTGATCATTTTTTTTGTGTGTGTGTATGGAACCAGTGATTAAACTCAGGCCTTTGCACTTGCCAAGGAAGCACTTATTTTACTGAGCCATCTCCCCAGCCCTCAAAGGTTGATCTTGAGATCATGTTTGGCTTCTGCTTAAGATGTAAAATGGAAAGAGCTTATCTCTTATCCATATGAAAGAGAATGGTTATGAATACAGATTCATGTTTTTCTGAAGTCCATCACGAATCTGGGGGTCACAAATAAACTAACCTCTAATCTGAAGAAATATAGATATATCATAAGAGATATGATATGAGCTCTTATTTACCTGAGACAGATGACACTGGACCCTATACAATTTAGTAACACTTTCCTTAATTACATTTTTTTCTAGAGAATAAATACAGAATCCCTAATAGTTGTACATATAATGAAAATTTATATCCATTTTCAGCACTGCTCAAGACATCTCTGTATTTTCTCACAGGAAAGACTATAAACACAAGACTCCTGATAAAGTGTTCCTACTAATTTAGACTTAGAAAAATTATGAGAGCAACCATGGGAAGAACTACAAGCCCTGCTCATATCCATCTTTCCTACCTCTTTAATGATGAAAAATGTTCAAGCCCATGAACACTGGAGACAACTTTACTGGCCACTGGCTTTTTGAAGATCAACTGAAGCTAAGTAAAAGGGAAAATATTAAAACCTTTCACTGTGCATTAGTGCATACATATACCCTGAGCTCAAACCATCAGAAATCTCCTATGGTAGAGAAAGCAACAAGGTTATTGAGATGGTCCCATTCCAGAGATCCACCTGGGAGTGATGATGAAGTGAAAGCAGAAGAGCAGAAGGCTCCTCTTTTCATGCTCAGCACCAGGTCACAAAGCACTGAGAGACACATGTCAGCAGGCTATTGCTGATAGAGGGAAATTACAAAAAGAGACCTCTTCAGAGAGACATACACAACAGTAAGACCTAAAGCTGAGAGAGAAGTCCACATGGAGAACAGTGCTATAGCCAAACAATCCCACTAGAGACAAAATAACATAGGAAATAAAAGCCTATGGTGCACTTAGGGGAATTGCTGCTACAACAAAACTAAATTGCAGTAGCTCCACCAATATTAAAGAGTTCACAGCAAAGAATATTATCAGAGATAAAAGGACATTATGTTAGAAAAGAGTAATTTTTCAAAAGGATATAAGCATTGTAATTGTACTTGCATTTACCAGGAAAGCTTGGAAATAGAAGCAAAATCTGATAGCAATGAAACGAAAAATAGACAACTCTACATTCATACTAGAGATGTCTACATTTTTTTCCCAGAAATAATAATACAAATAGTCAAAACCCATTCATTACACTGTCGACCAACTTCTACTTATTAATAATTATAAACCACTCTTCTAACAACAGGAGAAGAAAACCACAACTTCATAACTTTTTTTGTTCCATAGTAAAGAAGAAAATGCACTTGTCTGAAAAGACTTAAAATATGTCTCCCACTTCCTTTGTGTATGCCAGTGATGGCAGTACATTACAATGGGAAGAAGGAAGAAATAGTTTCTTAAGGGAGACATTTACAAGGTCTGCAAAAAGTATGACCATGACTGTCACCCTAATATATATGTGTTGAATTAGAAAACAGATTTTTAAAAGTATGTTACTCATGTTAATAAAATTGACATTAAAAATTATTATTTTTATGTCCGTTAATGTTATTGAACTTACTCTTGAATTATTAAGCAGATGTACTTAAAATTCAAATTTCTAATTTATAACAGGATCATTTTCATGGATATAATTAACATAAACAAAACATTTGTAATATTCTATTTTTAAGAGTATAAGAGATCCTGTATTCAAAACTTTCAGGACGTATTTTCTTATAAAAACTATCCCCTGGGGCTGGGGAAATAGCTCAGTAGAATCAGTGCTTCCCTGGAAAGAGCAAGTGCCTGAGTTCAATCCCCAGTTCTGTCAAAAAACAAAATAAAACAAATAAACAAAAAATCTAACAACAACAAAACTATCTCCTTAAGACTGTCCAAATAGCTCAGTGGATTAAAGCATCTGCAAGCAGGTACAGGGGCTGGGGCTTCAACCCCGGGTCTATTGTGCTGTCCCTGCCACCATCCAGGTGCTCTGAGACAGCAAATGAGAGTGGGCGTTGTGGCAAGTACCTGTAATACCAGCTCTTGGCAGGTTGGAAACAGGTGGATCACTACAAGTCCAATCTAGTAGTGAGACCCTGAACACCCTGTAGACCTTCGCACCACCAAAAACAAAGAAAAACCATCTCCTTAAGTGAGCTTTATGTATCATCTCTATTGATCTTGTTTTCTTGTGTAATAAATATAAGGAATATATACTTAGTTCACAAAACGATTTAGCTGTCTTTGTGCATACCTCCTGGTTCATGAACTGAGAAAGGAACAATACCCAAATCAAAAATTTTCATTTTATTTTTCTTTTTAAAGAAAATTTATGACATTTACTGCTACTGCAGAAGAACAATAAATATTTACTTGATAATTTTACTTAGAAGTATTTAAAATCATTTGATATCTCCTGGAGATGTAAGACTATAAGGAATGAATCAACCACATAAACTCCCACCAAGTTATGACATTTTCCTTAAACGATCTTGAATGATATTATTTAATCTGATTTTAATGAACATGAAAGAAAAAGGCATCTCAATGTTTTGTTCTTGAAACATAGATCATTGATGTCTTCTTCCTACTCATATGGCCTCTGAATGTATTCTAGTACATTGGATAAAGCTGAAGGGCCAGGCCCTGACACTCCCAGACTCCATGTAACTCTTACCTGGACTTACTTTATAGTCTCCAAGATTCATCCAGTTCATCTTTAAAGTATTCTATTTAAATCTGGTGAGATAGCTAAGTAGACTAAATGCCTGTGCAAAAATCACAGTTCAATTCCCCGAACACAAGACCTGCTGGACCCAGCCCTGGGCATTCTGAGCAGGCCACCAGGATCCATTGCAGTCTCACATGCCTGTAATCCCAGCACTGGGGAGGCTGAAAACAGGAGTATTGCTATGAGTCTGAGCTACATAGTAAGACCTGGTACCAAATACATTTAAAAAATAAAATAAAATATTCCATTTAATATTATGAATATTCAAAGAAAAGAAAATGTTTACCTACTGAAAGCTAAGTGAAATATTGTCTTAGAATTGTATTAACTAAGACATATAAAAAAATCAAGAGATATATATTAGAACAAAAATTCCGTTTTTACATGTTGTAGTACTTTGTTCTGGTTTTAAAAAGGGAAAGTTGTAAGTTACCTCTTAATAGATGGTGAATAAAATTTTTTGAACTATTGAGTTCTTATATTGGACAACATAATAACTGGAGATCCAATTGGAGACAGAACATATAATCTAATTCTCTCTCTTTACAAATGAATAGTTTATAGTTAAAATTACTGGCCTTAGGGTAATTCTGTATCTTATTACTCAGTATATAAATGCAAGAAGTATTAGTATGATGCATATTTGTGTCCATTACAATAAGTCATCATCCATATCATTATCCTTGATCTGAGAAAGATGTAGGTCAAGTCAGACTTCTTCCAAAACACAGTTATCCATTGTTAGATGGAAAAACCAAGTGGCTAGTTCTATATATTGCTCTGTGCAAGAGTATTATGTTTTCAAGAAAAAGAATCAAAGTAGATAGGCTGACAAAAAATAACAGTACATAAATTATCCCTATGGCATCAACTTTTGTTGCAGACAAATGTAAATTGTTGCTGTGTCCACTACAGAAGATGCCACACTACTTATTAAATTCAGTTTGATTGCATTTTAACTGAAGTAACCTTTGTACTTATATTTCTACAACATTGTGAAATGTTTTTGATGTGTCACACTAAATTATCCTAAATAATTTCTCTTTATTAGAAGATTTGGTGGCTACTTGAAATTTATAATAAGTATTTCAGCAGTAGTTTATGAATTGGAGTTTACTTAGGGTTGTGAGGCAGATATGTCTAAATTTGAATCTAAATTACTCCATCTTCTAAGAAGCTGTTGTTCAAATTACTTAACATTAAATTACTTAAACAAATTACTTGATCTATCTCAAATCAACCTTAGCGATGTGGGTGATGTTTCACTGTAATGGACTCAAAATACACCACGCAATTTGCATTCGTATACTTGGCCATAGAAACAGAATAACCTTAATTATTTAAAGTTGTCTCATCTGTACAATGGAGATAATAGCACCTAATTAATGTAAATGGAGACTGTTCATAGCTGCTTCATACCTTCTTCACTAATGAACAGCAAGAATTCAGAGTATAAAAAATCACTGCCACCTATTTGTCCCTGTAAATAGTTTTTGAATAAATAAAACAAATGAGTGAAATTAATACATGTATATTGATTGAGTGCCTAAAATTTAGTGAAAGTATAATTTCCAATGTAAATTAAAGAATTATTAGTTTGGGCTGTGCAGATTGCTCAATTGAATAAGAGCTTCCCTAGCCAGGGCAAGGGCCTAAATTTAATCCCTGGTTCTGCCAAAAAAAGAAAAGAATTATTAGTTAGACATTATGAACAACTGCAAAAGTTAAGGCTGACTGGAGGAACAGACTTAAATATATATAACATGAATGTGCATGTATTAGTAATTATGATATATAATACATTTGAATATTACTTGGTACATAAATAAATATTCATGTAATATATTTGAATATACTATATCTTACATATGATTGCATGTGTTGTATAACGTATTTGAATACAAATAATGCTATGCATTTACAAGAGAAACTTAACAACAGCAAATGGCTGTCTGCACACTGAAGTGCCAGAAGATGCTATGGAAGGTGAAAATCCTGTAGCTTACAGCAGAGTCCAGTGTAAATCTTTGTCAGTAATCCAAAGGATTATGTGTTGAAAGGCTGAAGAGTCTCTGCTGGAAGCCTGAAGGGACTGAAGACCAAAAGACCTCCTCCAAAGAAGAAGAGGACACGCTTCTACTTCCAAGATTTATTTTGTCAATGCTATATGGTTATTTGTTTTTAGTTTACATCAACTATGTCTTCTATCCTTGGTTTTTGGAATGTATGTCACTTGTTAAGACATAATCAGAGTTTTACTAATTTGCCAGCTAGTTCTTACTCATGTTGACAAAACATAATTAATAATAGAAAAACTAAGATTATTTTTCTACATTTACTGAGCAATTAAATAGAAAATATTCATTATGGACAGTGAGATAGCTCAGCAGTCGAAAGCACTTGCTTAGGCAAGCTTAGGCTTGCAGAGACAGCAGTTGGATCCCCAGGCACCGCACGCCACACCAGTCCTGCCCCCAGGGTGGGCCGAGCTGGCCACAAAAAAGAAAAGAAAATATTCATTAAACATTTCCACACCAATATGTCACTAGGATACTATCAAATTTTACATTTTACCAGAAAATTTCCAAGAGCTCATCATTTCCTTACATTACTAATGGTCTAATATAAGATCTTTAAGGGAAAATTCACTCATTTGTAGAGTTTGTGCAGGTCTAATTCTTCATACTACAAGTGGAAAAAGTTGTATGTATGGTTTTCTAATGAAGAACAAAGGAGGATATGCTTTGAACTATTTAGCAGGACAAAATTAATTTCAAAATCTCTAATCAAGTTCTAATTCTGAATCTTTTATATTTTCTTTTGTTTAGGTTTCTTTCTTTCTTTCTTTCTTTTTTTTTTTTTTTGGTACACAGTCTCACTACGCAGCCCACATTCATAGTGATCCTCCTGTGTTCTGCCTCTCTAGTGCTGGGATTACAGGCGTGCGCCACCACGCCCGGACTCCATCACCAGCTCAGTGCACCCGAAGGTGGGGCTGGTGCAGCATGTGGAACCAGGAATTGAACCCTGGCTGCTGCGCTTACCTACGCAAGTGCTTAGTCTGCTGAGCTATACCACCTGCCCTTATATTTTCAATTTTTATGTTTAATACAGGGTCTCACTACACAGGTTGGACTCATGCTGATTCTGTTTTCAGCCCCTCCAGCACTGGGATTACTGGTGTGCACCACCATGCTCAGACTTGTTCACTGGCTCAGCGTCCCCCAGGAGTAGGGCCCATGCCCTTGCCAAAGCAGGTGCTTTTGTCTGCTGAGCTATCTTGCCAGCCCTGAGTCTTCTATTAGCTAGGTAAACACAGGTAATATGCTTAGTTTTTTTTTTCCTTTTTAAAATATTATTAGATATCAAATCTGCTAGTGATATTAATTCATATATATAAACAAATGCTAATTAATGACAACTTAAGTAGACATGATATTCCAATTTACTGAGCATAATTATATATATATATATAATTTACAGCACTTTACTAATTTTCAGGATACCACAGAAAGCTTCAGGAATGTGACAAACCCAAAGATTCAAACAGAAGCACAATCTAACTGATTTTATATCAGAACATTCTGATTTTTATTGGTATTCTGAGATCTTTGTCTCTGACTCTTAAATTTTGAAGAGGAATAAACTCTACTTTGTAGGGTCTGTACTATTCTAATTATTCATTCTACAAGTAGAAAAATTATAGATATCAAAGAACAAGAACAAAGACATAAAACATAGCAATATTAAAAAAAAGAAATGCAGAATTTCAAAACAAGAAGAGGAAATTAAAAATGGTTGTTATATATTGTTATCAAATTTGTGGTTCAAATTATTAGATATAGAAATGCAACCTTGATCAAACATTTAAAAATTAATTCCTCTTTTCAATAAACCTTAAGTTCTTTCTTTCTTTTTTTTTTTTTTTTTTTTTGGCAGAATTAGGGATTGAACTCAGGTCTTTGAGCTTGCCAGGGAAGAGCTTATTCCACTGCGCCATCTCCCTGGCCCCTAAATTCTTTTCCATTTTCCATTTTGTTTGCTATTTTTGAAAAGAGAATATAAAAATAGTAGATAAGGCATTAGAAATAACACACATTTAAAAGAAAATAAAATGAAAGCTATTCAACAGTGGCTGTTACACTACACATTGCTATCTTCAATGTAGTTTCTCATTGCAGATATAAGCATATAAAAGTGGTCAAAGTAAAAATTGTAAGCATTGACAGCTTTCTCCAAAAACGTGATGGAAATTAATAGTACAGTCTCTCATCCTGGGGGCAGGGCTAGGATGGCACACTGGGGATGGAACCCTGGTCCCTGTACCTTCCTATGCAGGGCCTTTAATCCACTGAGCTATCTGGTCGACCCTCTTTCCCTTTTATAATAACTATTGTTCCTTTCGAATTTTATGTATTTGTTCAGGAACTTACACTAGCGAGACAATACGATGTTTACACATGGGGGTTCTGACTTATTTTACTTATGGGAATAACTTTAGTTGCATCCAATTATGTATAAAAGCTTCCAGTTTATATTTCTATAGCTGAGTGATATTTCATTGTTTTAAAAAATCACATTTTTAAAGTCCATCTGTGAGTTTATGGCATTTGGGTGTTTCTAAGACTTAGCTATGACAAATTGTGGTAATATAAACATGAATGCACGTATATCACTGTGGTAAGATGTTTTCAGTTCTTCTGGAAGAATACTCAGAAGAGAAATAGGTGGGTTGAATGGAACTTGTAATCCTACTTGTTTGAAGAATCTTCACACTAATTTCCTTGGAAGTTGTACCAGTCTCCACTCTCAGGGGAGAAGTGCTCCTTTTCCCCACAGCCCCTCCAGCATCTGTTATAGGACAGCCACTCTTCTTTGGGGTGAAGTGGAATCACAGTGTTGTTTTAATTTGCGTTTTTTTTTTTTGAATGATCATTGATGTTGAACATTTTTTCATGTATTTATTTGCTATTTTCTATTTCTTCATCTGAGAAGTATATCATCATCTCAGATGCCAGTGTCTTGAATGGGCCTTTGAATTTAAGGGTACTGATATTTTTAACTCTTCATATAGTCTACATAGATATCCTTTGTCTGAGGCACAGTTGGCTATACTTTTTCCCCATTTTGTGAATTTTCTTTTTACTCTGTTGATTTCCTTTCACATGCAGAAACTTCTCAACTAGATGAGATCCCAGTTGGTGATTCTTTGAAGTGTTTCCCATGCAGTTTGGTTTTTGTTCATGAACTCTCTATTTACCTCTCTGTCCTCAAGAATTCTACCTACTTTCTCTTCTAGTACATTTAATGTTTCTGTTTTAATGTTTAGATCTTTAATTTATTTTGACTTTATTTTAGTGCATGGTGATGGACCTGGGTCTAGATTCATTTTTAACATGGGTAAAGTCAAATTTTCCAACACCATTTGTTTAAAGAGGCTATGTTTTTTCCAGTGAACTTGTTTGACCCATTTACCAAAGATCTAGTGACTGAGTGTGTTCGTACCTGTTTCTGCATGTTAAAATCTAGTCTATTTTTATGCCAGTACCTTGGTGATTTTATAAGAGTAGTTTGGGGGAGCCGGGGAGATGGCTCAGTGGAATAAGCACTTCCCTGGCAAGTGCAAGGGCTGAGTTCAATCCCTGGTTCAGAAAAAAAAAAAAAAAGAGTAGTTCGGGAATATAATTTTAAGTCAGGGATTGTAATGCCTCCTTCCTTGGCTTTGTTGGCCAGAAATGCCTTTGCTACTTGATGTCTTTTATGGTTCCAAATGAATTTTAGAAATTCTTTCTCTAAATACTTGAGGTTTGCTGATGGCACTTTCACAGGATTGCTATTTGTATAACGATTTTGGATGTAGGGCCATTTTCACAATGTTGGTTGTTCTTATCTAGGAGGAATAAATATCTTCCACTTCTGAAATCTGCTTAGATCTCTTTTCTTCAGAGTATTATAATGTACATTGCATCCCTTGTTAGTTAATTCCTAAGTATTTCATTTATTTGAATGCTGTTTGGAATGGTGTTTCACTAATCTCTCTTGGTGAGTTTGTTTTTTGTGTAGAGGAATGCTATTGATCTTTGAGTGCTGACTCTGTATCTAGCTACACTGATGAGTTTGTTTATTAATTCTAGGAGTCTCTTGTTGGAGTTCTACTGGGTTTTCCATGTAGAATAACTTGTTATATGGGAATATTGATAGGTCAATTTCTTCCTTTCTAATTCTTAATCCTTTTATTTCTCTCCCTTGACTACAGGCTCTGGCTAATGTTTCCAAAAGCATATTGAATAGGAGTGGTGACAGTAGACATCATTGTCCTGTACCTGATTTTAGAGTAAAATCCTTCAGTCTTTTTCCATTTAGCATGATGTTGACTGTTGATTTGTCATAGATGAATTTATAGATAAATCCTACCTGGTCATAATGTATAATCTTCCTGATGATTTGCTGCATTTTATTTCAAAATATTTTACTGAGGATTTTTGCATCTATGTTGATGAGGGAAATTGGCCCATAGTTCTCTTTTTTGGTTGGGTGATTCTCTGGTTTTGATATCAACTTCCCTATAGATAAGAGTTAGGAAAAATTGCTTCTTTTTCATTTTTAGTAAAAAGTTTAAGTAGTATTAGGGTTAATGTTCTCTAAATTTCTTGCAGTTATCAGCCATAAACCCATCAAGGCTTTTCTTTGTCGGTAAGATTTTTATTACATTTTCCATTTCATTTACTATTATTGGGTGAGTCAGAATTTTAAAATCTCTTTTATTCAGTGTAGGTAATTAGTATATATCTAGAAGTCTGTCCATTTAGTTTGCATTTTCAATCTTGCAAAAGTAATAACTTTCAAAATAGCTATTGATGATTGAATTTGCACATGATTTCTCTCTTGGTTCTTTTGTTTGTTTGTTTTTTGTTTTTGTTTTTGTTCTTTTTGGTAGAACTGTGGATTAAACTCAGGCCTTTGTGCTTGCCAGGCAAGCATTTTTTCTACTGAGCCATCTTCCCTGGCTTCTATATCTATTTTATTTAATCTTTCAAAGATCCAGCTCTGTGATTTTTTTCACTATACAGATCAGATTTGTAGTGATCCTCCTGTTTTTAGCCTCCCAAGTGCTGGGATTACAGATGTGCGTCATCACTCCCAGTTTCATTCACTATCTCAGTGGGCTTTGGGGTTAGGAACAGCATGGACAACTGGGAAACAAACCCTAGTCTCTGCACCTGCCTAACGGGGGCTTTAGTCTGCTATCTGGCTGGCTTTGATTCATTAATTCTTTGCATTATTTTCCTAGTCTCAATTACATTAATTTCTGCTATGATCTTTATAATATTCTTCTATATTTGAACTTTGGGCTTTGATTTGCTCTTCTTTTCTAGAAGCTGGAGGTACAGCATTAGGATATTTATTTGTTCTTGTTCTGATTTCCTAATGTGTAAGTTTACTGCTATAATTTCCCTGTGAGAATTGCTTTCCTTGCGTTCCACAAAGTCTGGTAAGCTATGCTTGAGTTTTCATTGGTTTGTAGATATTGTTTAATTTCCTGTTTAATTTAGTCTGTAACCCACTGATTGCTGAGGAGGATGTTATTTTATTTCCATATGCTTATGGTGTTTAAGAAGTTTCTTTTGTTATTAATTTCCAATTTCATTGCACTATGGTCAGATAATATGCATGGGATAGTTTCAATTTTCTTGAAATTTTTTAGGCACTATTTATGAATTACTTGTTCTATTTTAGAGAACATCCATGTGCAGCTCTAAGGAATGTGTATTCAGATGTTTTGTGTGGAACATTCTGTACATGTTCACTAAATTCATTTTTCAAAGATTTCATTCAGCTTTGCTACCTCTTTGCTATTTTTTTTTTGTCCAGTTGACTTATGTGCTTGAGAATTGGGGTATTAATTCACTTGTTAAGATTAGATTATTGGTGCTGGCAAGATAGCTCAGTGGATGAAAGCACCTGCTCAGTCAAGCTTAGGCAACCACAGGGACTGTGGTTTGATTCCTGGCACCACATGACAAGCCAGCCACGTCCTCAGGGCAGGCTTGCTGGCTGGAGTCCAGGTTTGGTGGTGCACACCTGTAATCCTAACACTGTGGAGACTGAAAGCAGGAGCATCACCATGAGTGGGAGCTTCACAATGAGACCCTAAAACAATTAAATACTTTTTAAAAAGATTAGATTATTGGTTATTTGATTTTTCATGCCCTTTAAAATTTGTGTTACATAGTTAGATGCTCCCGACTATATTTGGTGCATACATAGTTATGATTGTTACCTCTTTCTCTTCAATTTCCTCTAACCACTATGTTGTGACCTTCTTTATCTTGTTTGATTATTCTTGGTTTGAAGTTCAGATTGTCTGAAGATAGAATAGCTATCCCTGCTTTTTCTGAGTTCTTGGCACATGGAGTATTGCTTTTTATCCTTTCATTTTCAGCCTATGAATTTACTTTTGAGTTAAATGTGTTATTTGTATATAAAATGTGGTTGCTTTTGTTGCCAAATACACTCTTATGGTCTATTTCTCTTTTTTATTCTTTTTTAAAATTATTGATACAGGGTCTCCCTATCCAGCTCAGACTCATAGTGCTGCTCGTGTCTGCCTCCTCAGCTCCGGTACTAAGGCATGTGCCATTACACCTACTTTTGGAACACAGAACTGCATGCCTGGGGTTCTTGGACTACAATGGCATATGGTGCTGAGGCCTGAATTCAGAACACTTAATTGCCAAGCTATTTGCCCATTCTTAGTCTATATCTTTTAATTGGTGAATTGAGGCCATTTACATTGGTGCTGATAATTGATATGTATTAACTTATCTTTGTCATTTTACTTTCCTATTGTTGGTTCCCTACTTTGCCCATGTTTAATTATTTGCCTGTTTGGTGTTTCTTATGTTGTTGTTCTTAGAACTGTGGTCGTTTGAACATCTTTCTAGAATATCTCTCATTACTCATTTTAGCATTGGTTTGATGGTCATGAGTTTCTTTAGTTTCTTTTTGTCAGGGAAGTATTTTACTTCTCCATTAATTTTGAAAGAGAGTTTTGTGGGGTATATCAATCTGAGTTGGAAGCTGTTTTCTAGTAAGCCTTGAAATATATCACACTATGTTCTTCCTGACTTGATGATTTGTATTGAGAAATCTGCTGTGATTCTGATGGTCTTTCCTTTGAATGTGATCTGTGTCTTTTCTGCAATAGCTTTTAGTATGTGGTTCTTGTTCTGAATTTCTGAAATTTTGAATATTATGTGTCTGGGTGTAGATTTATTTTGGCTGATGTTATTTGTAGTTCTATATGCCTCACTTATTTGTGTGTCATATTCTTTACCAATGATTGGAAAGTTTTCTGCTATTCTCAAAATAGTCTCTTTTTGTCATTTACATAGATTCCTTCTTTTTTGATTCCTATTAGTCTCATATTGTTTATCTTTCCATCATCTAATAGCTGTTGAGTTATTATTTCCTGCTTCCTTGTTACTCTTAAGAGACTTTTTCTTTCCTGGTTGGTAACTGCAATGATGTTCTCGAGGTCTATTTGTCTATCTTCAGTTCCATTCAAATGGTTTTGCCAGCCTTTAATGTAATTTTTAACTTCCTGTATATTTCTTGGAGTCTCTTTCTTGCATTTTATTTCTTTCCTATATTGCTCAGTAAGCTTTTCATTATTTTTCTATGTTGCCTTTTTAAACAATTTCTTTAGATATGCTCAGTAAATCTTTTGTTTTGGTTTCATTTCTTTTTTGTACATGAAAGAATTCTCATTTGATTTCCTTTATATACATCTAGAGTAGTTTCTTCACTTCAGAGTTGTAATCATTTCAGATATTTCAGTTGTGTGAGTTCCACATTCTTTTCTGTATAGGACTCCTTAATTTGTTCGGGGTGGGCTAGAGGCCTGAGATTTCGGCTTTCACCTTCATCTGGTCATTTTCTGTTTCAGAAGGCACTCTTCATTTTGATTTCTGTGATAATTCTTGTGAAAATTTTAAAGTAACTAGCTATGACAATATTATCACCGCCACTTCAGGAAGAAGCTATTCTTCAGGATTCTCTTCTGTGTGTCAGAGATTATTGGTTTGTGTCTGTCCAATGTCCTGTCTCCTCAATTAATAGTGAGTAGGATTTTGGATTCCATTTTGCAGTATCTTCTGTCTTTCAGTGTAGGGTTTTGGTGAATTTATTACTCCATGTTTCCCAATATTGTGATGCAAGGAAGAAAATGTGGTTAATGCAGATATGATATTCTAGCTTCAGTAGTAAAATTAGCAATAAAAGCAACATCAAGCAAATTTTAGAAATTGACAAACTCTGTTAACTATTGGTTCTGTGCTTTAGACCATAGGAGCCATGTCTATAGTTATATAACAAAGCAAATCATAAATTGGTAGTTTCCATGAAAAAGTTTTTTCTTGTGAGGGTGGCTTTACCCTGTGTTCCTCTGGCCAGGCCAATTGCCAGGTTCCAGGTGTCTCACTTCATGTAGTGTGCTAGGGCAGGCACCTGTACTCCAGTGGCCAAGCTAGTTCCCCAGAGTTCTAAGCACCTCCACTCCAGTCCCCATTCTGGCTGAGCTATGCCACCTGTCTCTGCTTTTATGTTACAATACTTAGTTCTTCTACTGTTTTGGGTTCTATACTTAAAATAGAATTCAGTTTGTTTCTTTAGGTCTTAATATGAATTATCCACAAATGAGTAAATGTTTTAGGTAAAACTTCACTGACATAACTTAACAAGAATAAGCAGTTACTTCTTTTGTTCCTGATGAATGACAATGACTTTTCTATCTTTGAAGTGTTTTCAACCAGATGGTCAACTAGGAAGCTACAGTTCTCTTTCACTAAGATGCCGAGGTAGCAACATTGTAGAGAGCAGGATATTTCCACAAGAACTGTAACACTGATTGAGAATTATGTAGCTGACTGTAAATCTAAGAAGGAATTTGAAAAAAAAATTGAGACAACTGGAAAATCTTCCCATCATTCTTCCCTTCTGCAGATAGAATGGAACAACAAGGTGAAACATAGCTTACCTGGGTTTTTCCCTTGGAACAACAACAACAAAAAAAAGGGTGTAGACCATGTGTCCAATAAACTGGGTTATCTGGGGCTGCCAAAGTGGTTGATTTTTGGATTCAGAAAGTTGATAGGTTCCACATGAGTTTTAAAAGCATACATGTAGAAAATAGAAACGTAAATGTAGAACATTAATGCCAAAGCTTCACAAACAAATACTAGGGAAAGCAAGAGACCAGGAATAGGTTTGCAAGATTTCAGAAAATTCAGCCAAGCTGACTGTCAAAATCTTCTTCAGAAAGCATAATGCAAATAATAGGAGATGGACTTTTTTTAACCAAAATCCTTGAAAAAGATAACAAATCATAAAAGAAACAGAGAAACGCAATTCCATTGAAGAAACAAAACCCTAGAATTTGGCAATAAAGAAGAAGATTGATGATCTGCCTGGCAAAGAATACCCATTAAATTGGTCATGAAACTGAGGTAGGATGACTGATATGGCAGGAAGGTAGTTCACTGCGTAGACCATGAGTTCAATTCCCAGTACTGAAAAAAATGCATAATTTCTTACAGCAAAGATACTCAAAAACTAAATGAGTAAACAGGAAATAAAAGGAACTCAAGAAGATGAAGCACTAACAAGATGAAAATATCAACAAAGAGAAATAGGAAATAGAAAAAAACAGAAAATATAGAGCTAAAAATATATAATAAACTGAAAATCTGCCACCCAACTCTGAGGTTAAAAAAGGACCTATAAATTCATGAAGCTCAAAGAACTTCAACTGGAATAAATTCAAAGATAATCTCACTGAGATGCATTATAATCAAATTAACAGCAAATATATTGATAGCATCTTGAAAGCAGCCAGATAAAATTGATTCATCATAAACAAAGGAGCTTCCAAGAGATAATTCTTGGATTATGCAGAAAAAATAATTGTTAAAACCAGTGTGGAACATGATATTATATTCAATTTACTAATGAAAAAACAATCAAGAATACTGTCTAACAAAAGTATTTGAAAATGAAGCTAAACTGAGTCTGAAAATTTAGCTGTATAAGACATTAGGTTGGTAAGCTATGATGTTCACAAGTTAGATGCATTAAATACATTTCAACTTACAATATATCCACTTTGTGATGGATTGTGACATAACCTCCAAGTGTTTATGTGTTTGCAGCTTTATAATTTACATAAAGAAAAAATGGATAGTATATGATATATGTGTCCTATTCATTCTTTTTTGGCTTTAGAGGTCCCGAATTTTCATTATATTTTAAAATGAGCTCAAGTTCGGTGACATTGTTTCTAAGTGTGCTCTGAATTTGGCTTTTGATCTTTTTGGAATTTCATAATGGTTCTGTACACTGCTGCATCAACACACACAAATGCACTAATTCCATCTTGATTTCGGTTACAATGCTACCCTGTTCATTTGCAACCAGTTCAAGAGAGCTTAAGCAAAAGTATATTTTCCTGTGAGCCTTATTACCTATTCAATCTCCACACTTGAACTACTTTGCATCCTTGTTGCTAATGTACTAATTGAGACATCTGAATACTTCCAGTTTAAGCACTATTGCTGTGTTTCTCTCTGCTGCTACCATTACATGAGAAACTATCCTAAATCAATAGTTATCCCAATAAATGTCCCATGTGTTGGTCTACTGCTATTTCATTTGCAAATGTCTGTGTAGATAATGTCTTTTTATCTTACATTAGTTACACTTTGCAACACCTAATGTTATAAGACTATTTCATACATGCTATTTAAAACATGCTAAAAACAAGGAGGCTGGATCTATTTCCATCCAAAATGATTTTACTTTAGTACTTAGTATTCATCATATTAGGTAATTAAAGAAATAGTAGGTCTACATATATTACTATTATGACCCAGCTCACACATTTCCATCTTGTAAAATGAAAAGTGAAAATGCCTTTTTAATCAAATGTGGCTTTTTTATATCAGTCCTCCCCAAAATCAACTTAGTCGTTCTGTCAAAAATAGAGAATGAAGATAGTCCACCGTACCTTATTCATAATGAATGCATTCTGACTGCTGCTAATTATGACCTTTCTGAGTACTCAAAAATCATTCATCCATTTAGCATTTCTTTCAAATATTTTACTGAGCATAAATGTCAAGATCCCTAGTCTACAGTATTAAGACTCAGCCTAACCTTTTCAGAAACTTGGAACACTTGCCTTTCTTTGCTCTCCTGGCAGCTCCCTATTATCAATAACTCTTCAAAGATTATGGGCATCGATTTTACCTTCAACGTTAACTCAGTGTCCTAAATTAGATGTTTCTGGCACTGCAGAAGCAAATCATTTGTAGGATTTTTATACTTTTTCAGTCATTTCCCTTCAAGATATTTATTTTAGCTTCTATTCATCATTTCACTTTTATTCTTCCAACACTGAGAATAGTCTCACTGGCTATTCACAGAAAAAAATGAGAACAAAGTGAATTAAAAAATAATGTTTTACTCTTTTGCTATTCACTAGGTAAATATCTGGCTCAGAAGGAAGAACTTTCATGAAGTTGCTTACAATATAACTGAAAACTTTATTGTCTAGAGAGCATTTGAAAATATGCACACACTTTCAAATCAGCTATCCTTTTACTTTTCTTAAGCATACTTGCTAAAATCTTGTCATACTCTTTAACTTCTCCTTTTTTGTAGGTTTAAATTTCTATTCTGTTTATTTCAGAATTTTACAGAAAACACTGGTTTTTATAGATAACTCTCTATATCTTGTTTCACCAGGCTTTTTCATGACTACATAATCAAGATATTCAATGACTTCTATGAATTTGTCAAGCAATTCTTGCAATATCAGATCTCAGTGCATAATTTTGAGACTTTGTTAACCCTTAACAAATGCTCAGAACACCATTACGAAAAGTACATTTAATTACTATAATTAAATATAAGATGAATATATACTCATCTTCTTCTACTTTCATGTATGATCACCTCACAAAACAGATTCTCTATATTGGTTAACTTAGAACTATATTAAAATTTTATTTCTTTTTCTCACTTATCCCCTGAGGTATGAAGCTGTGAGTAAAGAAGAAATCCTAATAATATTTTCTTTTGGAGCATGCAGAAAACAATTTCATTTTCTCTATAATCTCAAAAAAAAATTTGAACATAAGACATGGGAATTTATTACCATAATCACTAATTCTCTAACACCACCTTGCTGTCCTGTTTCTGGCACTATGTACATGGGCTTAGCATTAGCTCTCACAATAGTGGGGATTGTGTAGCATATTTCTGTTTAAGATGTTTATCATAATAGCTAAGTTAAATGTACTACTGATTTCTATTAGTTCATTGAAAGGAATAGTTAGTGCTTGTATTGTTTGGCTAATTTTGCATGCCTGTGTCTAGTAATGTGAGTGACTACTTTGACAGTAACAATATGCAATATCATAACCAATGCTAATTTGCTGTCATCTTGTTTTAAAATTCTGGATTTTTTTTATGTCTTTTACTAAGAACAAGATATTCATTATATGTATGATTAACCATTAACCAGCAGTTTCTGTGATCTCCTCAATTTTGGTAATTGGTTAGATTGACTCACTGGAATTGGGAACATTTTACTTATCTTTAAAGTTTATTACAAAGAACACATCTCAGCAATAGCCAAATGAAAAATATACATATGGCAAGATTTAAAATGGTGGGACAGAGATTTCTATAGCATTTCTGAAGTTGATCGTCTCCTGTCACCTAATGAGCATAAAGTGGAAGCTCATAAAATCCTTTTGTTTAGGAGTTTTATTACAGAACTCAGTCTCTAAACCTGCCCTCCATTTCCAAGCTTCTAATTATGTGATCATTTATTCTTTCTGCTGATTGGCCTCATACCGAGTTTAATCCTAGAGGTCCCACCCAAATTTCCTCATTAGTATAAACATACTTATGTTGCTAGAATATATTTGAAAGGCACTACGTATTCATGCATATATATGCATATGAATGCATTTATAGTTTTATTTCATATATATGTGAGGTCAGCATATAAAATTTCAAACTTCTACAATTATGAAAATAAGAAACATGAATATTAAGTAGGTATATTTCCTTATTTTTATATTTAGGTTTGTATGATAATAACAACATGTGAGAATATATATAATAAATATTAATTACTTTTCATTGTATTTTGATATTTATTTACTTACTTTTTTGTTATAAAATTAAGTAATTTTAAGTAGGAGCAAATCAATTTTCATCTGAAAAAAGAAAAAAGTTTATAAATTAAGCATCCTATAGC
>PVKA01036780.1:0-21528 GCA_004027165.1 Ctenomys sociabilis
TGGGGACAGGGATCCGTGAAGCGCGTGTGGGAAGAAGCCAAAGGCTCTCCCTCAGACTCCCCACACTCTCACTGCTCTGGGAAGCCTGGTGAGTCTTGTAAATTCGCTCTCGCTGGGAGAGCTTGGCGCGGGATCCAGGAGGCCCCTGGAGTCAGCCACTGTCTCTGGCTGGTCTCAGGAGCTGGGCGGGGGCGGGCGGGATGGAGCAGGACGGCGGAGTCGGCCGCGCTGTCTCTGGCCTGTCTCAGGAGCTGGGCGGGGGCGGGCGGGGGCCTGAAGGATGATTTTGTATTGAAAAGAGTATATATATATATATATATATATATATATATATATATATATATATATATATGGATAGATATACAGCTATTTTCTCTTAGTTCATTGAAAATAAAGATTTGTACTAATAGTGTTCAGACAAGATATCAGGTCTGCATCTTGTAACCTGAATAACTACTATGACAACAACAGTATGAATGTATTAATTATTGTAACTGTTCTAATAGACTGTTTTGAAACTGTCTCACTGCAATTTGTTTCTCATTAAAATTTTAAAAAAGAAAAAAAATATGAGTACAAACCGTTCTTCTCAATGAACTGAGAAAGAACGTGCAAATCATCCTAACTATACATGCATGTCTTTCTTTCTTTCTTTCTTTCTTTCTTTCTTTCTTTCTTTCTTTCTTTCTTTCTTTCTCTTTCTTTCTTTCATTCATTCTTTCTTTTTGTCTTTCTTCTGTTTTTCACAGCAGAATGGTCCTTATTTATGTATTTATTCATTTATTTATTTATTTTACAGGTGGGATTCCTTTAATTTTTTTTTAAACTTCACATTTTGCTTTTAATTTTCAGGTTATGACTTTGGGGAGATATATAAAATAATTAATACTTTATTTTTGTTATTTGTAATGACATTATAAATCTTTATAAGATAATATGTTCATATATTGTCCAAAATATATCTCTTTCCTTATCATTTTGAAAAATCACTGTATTTTTTAATCTGCTTTGAGTGACATATTATTTGTCTTCATACTTTCCTCATTCTTCTTCATTTGTTTGTCTGTTTTTTTTTTTTTTTTTACTTTAAAATGTTAATAACACATGACACAAGTTTTCCTAGTACTAATAACTGATCTCAACCGTACAGGACGCTTGTCTGAGGTCTGAGGTAGCTTGTTTGCTTTAGGCACAGAGGCCTAGTCCCACCACATATATTTGATCAATTTCCTAGCTTCATTGCTCCCAACATATTCCACTTTATTGTTTTGTTTTGTCGGATGGGTGTTCCATTATTGTAAGAGATACTGTATTTGGAGAAGACTTTAAAGGACCTTTTCATACTTGATGCCATTCCAAAGTTTGTAGGTACTAAATTCAGCAAAATAACCCAATATAGTCTAATAGTCCATAATAGTAGTGACATATCAGTACAACTGGTAATGGTCAGAAGTTGACTTGAAATTTTTATAGCTCAGTGTATTAATATAGCTTTACTTTTTATACCCTGTAACTACTACTGTGCTTGATGTTTAAGACCAAGTTAAAGCAAGACATATATAACTAAAAATGTAACTTTTATATCTGACAAAGTCAGTGAAATCCCCTCAGGATATACCCTAGATCTTGTAGAACTTTTGGTAGTGTTGACCATCTGAATGAGACAGATCCAATGCTTGGCCAATTTGCTCTCTGTAATACTTTTTCTCTCTATGTGACTCTTATTAGGCAAACTTAACATCATTCATCACTTTTCTCTGTGGCCCCATAATCTTTTGATCAGAAAATTTAGGGCACCTCTTAGTAACAGGATGTTACAGAAGACATTCCTTTATGTACAGAGTCCTCACTGACCTTGAAGGGCTGGGGCCAAAATAATGCTATCCTTTTAGCACATCTATCTGTAATTTTTGCTCTGGAAATTTTACTTGTTAAATATCCAGAGTAGAAGCTTAATGATATTATTACCCTGTAACAGAGCTAGTTAAGTTTATCAGTATCAGTCTGAATATCAAACACCTTAGACATAAAATGGAACTTTTTTTTCCAAAAACAACAACAGATATTCTAAAATTTAAGTCGCTATAGAATGTGAAAAAACAGTTACATGTTTTTACACAGGAATTTTAGAAATCAACCCACTTACAACATTGTAGCAGGACAATCCTGTGACCCTTTTTTTCTCATCTCTCATTTTCTTTGATTATATTTTTTATTAAATAAACATTTACTTTAAAGAGAGTACAGCAATAATTTGTATGACATTAGAAGCAGTACATATTTAGAAGACCAAAATGATAGGTATTTTAAGCATGGCTTTAGTATTATACATTGCTGTTCTCAATGTAGTCACTTAGTTCACAGACATCAGCATATAGATTTAATCAGGGTGAGAATTCTACCCTTTAACTGTTATTTTCAAAAATCCTGATATTCTTAGGACTATTGCTTAAAACACCTTGTTTATATAAATGTACAGTTTTGCATATGCTATATTTTCTAACTTTTGTCCTTTATCTTTCTTCACTGATTAAAACTTAGTTCTCACTTTCCATTTCTCTGTGTTGTAGTCAGGTATATCAATGTAGTTTGGAAGTTGTTTTCTTTTGGTACTTGAAAGAGCTCACTTCAAGCTCTTCTTAATTTGATAGTATGTGTTGAGAAGTCTGACTTAAATCTGGTGGGCTTTGCTTTATAGTGCATAGTTTTCTTTAACAGCTTTGAATATTGTGATCTTCTGCAGTATTTCTGGGATCTTGATTGTCATATGTCTGGCTGCAGATTTATCATCATCATAGATAATTGGAGTTTTAAATGCCTCACTTATTTGAAGGACAGATTCTGTTCTCAAGTTTGGATTTTTTTGCTTATTTTTTCTGTACAGTCTTTTTATGTCATGTCTGTTGACTCCTGCTTTTTCATTCACACCTATCCAGCTTATGTTATTTTACTTTGTATCATCCTGTAGGTGTTACATTGCTTTCTCTTAAGCTCTTACTATTTTTTAAAAAAATTGCTTCTATAATTGCTGCTTAGAATCCTGTCCTCAAGATTTAAAGTGTATCTTCATTTTCATTCTAGCAGTTTTGCCAACTGTCAATGAGATTTCTAATTTCGTGGAAATCTATTTGAATCTATTTCTGACATTCTGTTTCTTTCTTATATTTGCTCTTTAGTTTTCATCCTTTCTTATCATCATCTCTTATTTATCTGTCTCTACTCTTGATTTCCTGAGAAATTCCTGTATTAATGTTAATATTTTTTACCTGAGTGATTATATTGCAACTGTCTATGACAGTATTTTTTTTTTTTTTTTTTTTGTCTTTTTGAGACAGGGTCTCACTATGCAGTTCAGGCTGGCCTTAAGCTCACTTTGTAGCTCGGGCTGGTCTCGAACTCACAATCCTCCTGCCTCAGCCTCCCGAGTGCTGGGATTACAGGCATGCACTACCACGCCCAGCTCTATGACAGTATTTTATATACTATCATAGACATAGACTTGTTCTTATCATTTTAGAAATTTCAGGTATTTGTCTTCCATAAGAAATGGATTGTCACTCAGACTTGTTCAAGTTTGGATGGAGTTCTGAGAATCTGTTTTATTCTGTGACTTCTCATTTTTTGTTCCAAAATTTTTTATTTTGTTTTCTCTGCTAATTATTGAAGTATTTGTACTAGGTAGCTATATCATTATTATCAAGTCAAATACAGGAACAGTGTGTTCATTAGGGATGACTTCTGTCTGTACCCAATTCTTGGCTTGGTCTGTTCCCAGATTCTTCTTTCCCAATTAATTAAGAGTGAGATGTTGGTATCTCTTTGCTCCTCTCCCAAGTTCTTTGTTGCTGGGCAGTGGAAAGATTATTACCACAAATTTTCCCAGTATAACAATTAATTGAACCGGAAATAACATCCTAGCTATCATAGTAAAATGAATAATAACAATGGTATCAAGCAGTTTAGGAACTGACAAACTGTAGTAGCTGTTACTTTTGTACCTTAAGAACAGAATCTAAAATTATATAACATAACAGATAATAAATTTGCAGATTTTATTCAAAATATTTCTGGTTTGGTAGAGTAGTTTTTACCCTGTGTTTGAGAGATTGAAGAAAGACAGTGGATAAAACAAAGATAACTGAAAAGAAATTAAAAGCAAGAAGAAAGGGGAAAGCACGATCATGCACACTTTAGGAAACTAGAGGAGAGAGTAGAAGAAAAAGAAATAGGGACTAAGTAAGGGATTTTCTGCACTTGATTTCTGGGTTTGAGGAATGGCATTAGTATTCTGTAGCAGGAGTTCTCTTCAGTCATTTTGGAAAGATAAAAAATAAATAAGTAAAGAAGAAAGAAAAAAGAAAAAGACAGAAAAAATCAAACAAAAAGCAAACATCCCAATAGAACTCTTTCAGTTACTCTTCTGGAGTGGCTGGGACAAATACCCAAAATGAAGGAAGTAAAATTTAATTTAGCTCACTGTTATTGAATGTTTCAGTCCATCCTCACCTGGCTCCAAGGCAGTGTGGCACATTGTAGAGGGCAACCATTAAGGCAGGCACAAACATTAAGAGAGCAAAAGGGAGTGGCAGCAACTCTGGCAGGTAGCTATCCTCTCTCCCCTTCTTAAATTACAATGCAAAGTATCTGGCCCAGGGTAGGTGCAGCATCCACACCCACAATAATCAGTCACCACAGAACTATAGAACTACAGAAGCTGCACCATGACTGTATGAGGCTCTTTTTTGGAGGGAGGACACCTATACACAACCCATAATAACAACAAAATATGAAAAAAACAGGAGAGGCATTTTTCTGTCTCAGTCTCACAGACTGCTGGGTTTACCAACAACCTTTTGTCTCACCTAATGTATATCACCACACTCTGCCTGATGTTAGTACTTTTATATGCATCATCAGATTTTCTTATTTCAGCATCTTGTCCTATGTTTATAAAGCCAAAGCTTACTTTCATATTTAGAATATCGCCTATAAATGAAATAAAATATTTCACATTATATAACATTGTTGGAAAGCCCATAATTTTTTTTTTCTTTACCTGAAGCTGAGCTGGCAATTCTCTGTACCTCTGATTAGTTTTACATATATCAGGACTAAAATTCAATATATCATGTTGCTTTAATTACAGTTTTTTATTGCTGAGACAAAATGCCTGACATCAAAAATTTAAGAGAGAAAGGCATTATTCGGTTTATAGTTTGCAGCAATTTTAATCTCCTTTTTTAAAAATAATTTTATTGAGAAACAAATAGTGATGAGACAGTTTCAAAACCAATTAACAGGACATTTTCAATAATTAATAGATTGCATATAGTTGTCCTTGTAGTGGTTATTTGTAGTACAAGATGCAGACATGATATCTTGTCCAAACACTATTAATACAAATCTTTCTTGTCGTTGAATTAAGAGGAGGTAGCTGTATATCAATCCTAACTATTTTGAATGCAGAGATAAAAAATGGTCCTTTATTTTATGTATCCCTTTTTTTTTTGTTTGTTTAGTTTTGTCAGAGATGGGTATTCCATTGTCATTTAAATATTCTAGGTGTGTGAATTTAGCAAAATATTCCTATATAGTCCAGTGGTCCATGATACTAGTGGATTATCCATAGAATTGGCAATGTCAGAAGTTGACTTGAGCCTTTTACAGCTCAGCATATTAATATGGCTTTATTTTCATACGTTGTTTTTATAGTTTACTGCCGGATGGTTAAGACCAAGATAAAGCAAGACATGTGTAAAAAGAAATGTAACTTTTGTATCTGACAAAGCAGTCAAATCCCCTAAAGATTTATCCTGAAACCCTGTACTAAAGTTTGTAGATCCTTTGTGAGTGTCAGCCATGTGGATGAGTCATGGCCTTTGACTGACCAATTTTCTCTTTGTAAAAGCCTGAGAGAATGTTTTCTCCCTTAGGCACACTCTCCATCATTGATCACCTTCCTCTGTGGCCCGATAATCTCTTTGATCAAAAAGTTTTGGACACAACTGAGTTTATGATGCTATAGTACAGGTTCTCCTATGTTCTGAGTCCTTACTGACCTTGAAAGGCTAAGGACAAAATGTTGACTGCCCTTGCAGCTCTTTTTTTCTCTAATTGTTTGTCTGCACATTTAAGTTGTTAACCCTCCAGAAGAGAAGCTTTTTATTATTACCCTACAACATAGGTAGTTGTGCTTAACCTCACTATCTCTTTGAATATCAAACATCTTAGACATAACATGGGACATGTATTTTCCATCAACTATTGATATGTTAAACTTTAAGTCCCTACAAAATATGAAGAAAAAACTTTTAAAAATTAAAAATAAGAATAAACAATTGCATATTTTACACAGAAATCAAACTTTATACAGTATTATAGCAGGACAGTGCTATGACATTTCATTAGCTGCCTCTAAGACAGAGCAGCATGGTAGACCGGCATCAAAAGGGGAAACAGTTTATGATTGGTAGAAAAATAATGAAAGCAAAAAATGATCATAGCAACTTTTTAGGGTTCCTTTTGTACTCTATCTACTATTGGAATTAAGTCAGTGCCAAACAATTAGTGAATTGATTTAATAAATACATATCTTTAATTTCAGCCTTGTATCACTAATCAATCACACATTTTGGATCTAGTTACCTCTGAGAAAACACCAGGTATGATGAAATGAGCCATTCTGGAGTCATTTAAAGACAAACCATAACATTTTTCCCCTGGCCTCTCAAAGAATCATATGTATCTTTTCATATAAAAAGCATTTAGTCTATCCCTAGGAATCTCAAAAATGTTCAATCTTAGCATTGACAAAAAGTCTCAGTCTAATGTTTCTTCTAAAATTTAAAGCAAACTCTTAGCTGTGAGCCCCTGTACAAATGAACCAATACAAAAATAAACAATTTTAACATATAATGGCCCAAGATTACTACTTTTAAAGGCATAAATGGTGAGATATAAAGGAATGAAATAAAATTAATTCAGAAATTTAACAGGATAAATATTATATTGCACATTTTTACTTTTAGTATCATTAGAAGTCTGTGGCAACTTCTGTGAGTTTTGGTCCTGCCTTGCAGCTTTTTTCAGGTTATCTTCTTTTGGGTTTTCTAAATTTCTGGTGTCTTTATGGCTCCTTTGGCCTCACACTCAAAACTTGACACATTTCCCTCTCAGAGCCACACTGCTTGGTCTCCAAAACCCTCTTCTAAAATCATTTTAGAAACATTTTTGATTCCACAAATCTTACATTCTACTGCACCTAAAACCAGCACCACGTGGATATGTCATGTCTACTGAAAGATGGAGTAGCCGGGCGTGGTGGTGCATGCTTGTAATCCCAGCACTCGGGAGGCTGAGGCAGGAGGATTGTTGTGAGTTCGAGAACAGCCTGAGCTACAAAGTGAGCTTAAGGCCATCCTGAACTGCATAGTGAGACCCTGTCTCAAAAAGACCAAAAAAAAAAAAAAAAAAAAAAAAGATGGAGTAGTAACCAAGCTTTCATTTATTTTGGCTGTAGGGATCAAATGCATACAAACTAAGTTCTGAAGAACATTTTACACTGAAGCTATTTTGGAGCATGGTGTTATCAGACCTCTCTTTTTTTAAGGAAAATTTTTATTACATTTATATCTCTGAGGCAGCAGAGACTGGCATCCTGCTAGTTCTTGTGATATCTTCAGGCCTTTTTTTTTTCCTTAGTTCTTTTTTTTTTTTTTTTTAATACTTGGATTTTCTTTGTTACAAATTTTAGTTATGATTACTATCTGTTTTACCTTTGCAGCCCATGACCTTACTGGAGCTTTCTTTGTTCAAATTTACAACATTTGAAATCATGTTTCTGGGCTCTTTTTTTTTTTTTTTTTTTTTCTTCTCAAGAAAATTCTGGCTAAAAGCCCCTAACAGCAACCATTCAACAAACTCAACATTATACTGCCTTGACATTTCTTCTGCAAGATTATTACTTTGCTTGTAATCTAAAACTTAGGTAGTTTCCAGACCTCATCAAAAAGTACACAGACTTTCTGTTAAGCAATAATACCAGTCACTTACAATCTAAGTCTGTGCAGTTATTTATTCTCAGCAAGAAAACTTCTGAGCTGGAACTTTTTAAAATTAATTTTAATGAGAAAGATATAGCAATGAGACAGTTTCTAAACAGGTTAGTAGAACAATTGCAATAATACATTGCATATTATTGTCTTTATAGTAGTTATTCATAGCACAAGATGCAGACATGATATCTTCTCTAAACACCATTAGTACAAATCTTTTTCTTTGAACTAAGAGAAAGTAGCTGTATATTTATCTTAACTATTGTGTGTGTATGTGTGTGTATGTGTGTGTGTGTACAATTGTGTGCATTTGTGTGTGTGTATAAATGAAGGAGCTATAAAATTTTCCCTCATTTATGTCCCCTTTTTTTCTTTAGTTTTATGAAAGATGGGTTTTCCATTGTCATTCAAATATAGGTGCGCGAATTCAGCAAAATAGTCCTATATAGTCCAGTAGTCTATAATTGTAGTGGGTTTTGTGTATGACTGGCAATGTCAGAAGTTGTTGACTTGAGCCTGTTACAGCTCAGCATAATAATATCGCTTTAATTTTTATATTTTGTGTTTATGCTTTTCTGCTGGATGGTTGAGACCAAGATAAAGCAAGGTCTATACAACAGAAAATGTAACTTTTGTGCCTGACAAGGTCAGTAAAATCCCCTCAGGATTTACCATGAAACCCTGTACAGAAGTTGGCACATCGTTTGTCAGGGTCAGCCATACGGATGAATCATGGCCATTGCTTGACTGATTTACTCTCTGTGAAAGAGAGAAATTTTTCTCTCTAGGTGACTCTCCATAGGCACTCTATATATCGTCAATCATTTTCCTCTGTGGCCCTACAGTCTCCTTGAACAGAAAATTGTGACACCACTGAGTTATAGGATGTTAAAGTACAGGTGCTGTTGTGTCCTGAGTCCTCACTGACCTTGAATGGTTAGGGCCAAAATGATGGCTGTTGCCTAATCTTTACTAGCAGAATTTCTATCATGTTTCTCGTCTGTTGAGTTCTGACTTGAATTTGTTAAGTACAAGCTCAGGTGTTCCAGGTCTACTTTCTTTAGTTGGCATTTCCAAACCTTTTAAATGTTTTCTTTTCCACCAAACCAGCTTTGAATGTATTAAAACACGTAATCATGTATAGTCATTGCAACTAACTCACTCTTAGTAACAAATTGTCTTAGATACTTTTTCCTTATTGCTGAGAAGGAAAGGTTTACATGGTTTACAGTTTGTAGAGGTTGTAGTGTTATCAGCTGACTCTAAGGCATGATTGCATGGCAGACCACCATCACAAAGAAGATATAGTTTGTGGTTGGCAGAAGGTAAGAAAACAGACAAAGTGACCTTCATAGATTTTTCTGTTTCTCTTATTGCCTATCCAGGTTACATGCATTATGGTGCTACCAATACAACCATTAAAATAATTTAGGCATTATGTACCCTTAGTTCAAGCAGTGTATCTTGAAATTATCACACACTGTATATCCATCCTCCTCTGAAAAAGCTCCACATGTTACTGTATGAGGCTTTGCGGAAAATATTTAAACCAAAATCTATCTAAACACCTATGTGTAAATAATTCTTGTGTTCAGTTCATATGTTACTTTTTCTGAGCCTTGTTTGTTTTGGGATGTACCTATGTGTGTTTATCAGAAGTGGGATTACATATTTTATAAATAATGTCCTGGCCACACACCACTCTTAGAATTTGTAATATTTTTTATGAAAATAAAAGTTTAAAGCAAAAATGTAAAATTTTACTAACTGTAACAGTCTAATTTTTATTATAGTAAGAAAAATTGTTATTTCTGAATTTTTTTAAGTTTTTCTCTATATATTGTTACAGAGGAAAAAACTGAAAAATATTTATAAAATTTTATTAATATATCTTTATAGTTCATGCAGTATGCAGTCATCTTGAGGAGGTATTATGTTTACATATTATATATTGGTTGTTTTTTAAATCCCCTTCTCCTGCCTTCTCCCTTTCTCTTTCTTTATACATTTCTCCTGTTTCATTATTCATTCTTGTTACCATCATTAATCATAGCTCATGTTATGGCATATAATGCTTGTATTAACTAGGTTAGTAGGTTCTTATACAAGGCATATCTTCATTCTGCGTCTTTCTACTTCTCTGCTTCCTCATCACTCACCTTTGTTCCCTTGGACCACTTTCCTTATGCTAGAAAACCATCCCCTTGTCCCTTTCTATCTGTCTTTAATTATTCTATTTGTTGGTATTTTTCTTTATTTAAATGAGAGACACCATATAGCATCTAAGTTTCTGTGTATGGTTCATATCACTGAACATGACATGTTCTAGGTACCAAAATTTTCTCACAAATGACTTAAATTTATCATTAGTGAGCCATTTTTTTTTTTTATAGAAAATACATTTCTTTATCCAGTTGTCTCATCATGGTGTAAAGACTGATTCCAGGTTTTAGTTGTTATAAATTGTGCCACTATAAATATTGATTGGTATACATTTATAGCTGTAGTGTGATGTCCTAAATTCTCTGAGGAAGATACCTAGCAGGAACATAGCTAGGTTATATGGAAATTCTAACTTCTATTCTTCGAGAAATCTTCATAATGACGTCCATAATAATTTCAGCAGTTTACATTCCCCACCAAAATGAAGTAAAATTTCCTTTTTTAATAAATCTTTGTTAGAATTTCCTGTTTTTAAATTTCTTACTGATTGCGATGCTTTCAGGAGTAAGAAGAAACCTTAGCTTTGCTTTTTTTTTTTTTTTTTTATGTCTTTTTCAGACAGGGTCTCACTATGCAGTTCAGGATGGCCTTAAGCTCACTTTGTAGCTCAAGGTGGTCTTGAAATCACAACAATCCTCCTGCTTCAGCCTCCCAAGTGCTGGGATTACAGGCATGTGCCACCACCCCCTGGCACCTTAGCATTGTTTTAATTTACATTATACAATGGTCTAAAATGTTGAATATTTTTTTATATATTTGTGACCACTTCTAAGTTTCTCTTCCATTTTTGGCTGTGTCTTCAAATTTAAGTGATTAGCATTTTGACTTTGTATAGTCTAGATATTAGTCCATTGTCTGAGCTATAGTTAGCACTTTTTTGTCTCTTTAATCGTTTTCTTTCGTTTCCTTTTTCTTTTTTTTTTTTTTTTTGGTTCCCGTGATTAAACTCAGGACCCTGTGCTTGCCAGGCAAGTGCTTATTCTACTGAACTGTCTCCCTTGGCCCTGTCTCTTCAACCTACTGATTGAATCTTTTGCTGCATGAATAGTTTTAGTCTGTTATATTTCCATTTAATCATTCTTTTTCTTATTTATTATGCAATGGAAGCTTTGTTCAGATGATCTTTTTTGCATCTATGTCAAGGGTTTTATCTAGCTCATCTTCAAGTAGATTTATTACTTCTGTTTTAAAGTTTAGATATTAATTTAGTTTGATTTTAATTTAGTTAATATATTAATATAAGTAAAAATCTATTTCATTTTGTGTTTTCCAGGGCCAAAATATGTTTGGGCTTGATGTCATTGAAACACCAGAAGGAGATAAGATGCCACAACTAATAGTACAGAGAGAGTTAGATAGGGAAGAGAAGGATACCTATGTGATGAAAGTAAAGGTTGAAGATGGTGGATTTCCTCAAAGATCTAGTACTGCTATTTTACAAGTAAGTGTTTCTGATACTAATGACAACCATCCTGTGTTCAAACAGCAGGAAATTGAAGTTAATATACCAGAAAATGCTCCGGTAGGTACTTCAGTGACACAGTTGCATGCCACAGATGCTGACATTGGTGAAAATGCCAAGATTCATTTCTACTTCAGCAATCTAATCTCAAATGTTGCTAAGAGACTATTTCTCCTCAACACTACGACTGGGCTTATCACAATCAAAGAACCATTGGATAGAGAGGAAGCACCAAGCCACAAATTACTTGTTTTGGCAAGTGATGGCGGATCAATGCCTGCGAGAGCAATGGTGTTAGTAAATATTACAGATGTTAATGATAATGTCCCATCAATTGACATTAGATATATCATCAATCCAACTAATGGTACTGTGGTTCTTTCAGAAAATTCTCCCCTCAACACCAAAATTGCTCTAATAACTGTGACTGATCAGGATGCTGATCACAATGGTAGGGTAACATGCTTCACAGATCATGAAGTTCCTTTCAGGTTAAGGCCAGTATTCAGTAATCAGTTCCTACTCGAAACTGCTGCATATCTTGACTATGAATCCACAAAGGAATATGCTATTAAATTGCTTGCTGCGGATTCTGGCAAACCTCCTTTAAATCAGTCATCAATGCTCCTCATTAAAGTGAAAGATGAAAATGACAATGCTCCAGTCTTCACCCAGCCTTTAATAAGTCTTTCTGTTCCTGAGAATAATTCTCCTGGCACTCAGTTAACAAAAATAAGTGCAACAGATGCAGACAGTGGGCATAATGCTGAGATCAGTTACCTGCTGGGTACGGATGCACCATCAGCATTCAACTTGGATCCACGTACAGGTATCCTGACTGCAGTGAACAAACTAGATAGAGAAAAACAAGAAAAATATTATTTTACTGTTCTGGCAAAAGACAATGGGATACCATCCTTAATGAGCAATGCCACAGTTTTTGTTACAGTTCTTGACCAGAATGATAACAGTCCAGTTTTCACTCACAACGAGTACAATTTTTATGTCCCAGAAAACCTTCCAAAACATGGAACAGTAGGACTAATTACTGTGACTGATCCTGATTATGGTGAGAATTCTGCAGTCACTCTCTCCATTTCAGATATGAATGATGAGTTCACCATTGATCCACACACAGGTGTCATCAGGCCTAATATTTCATTTGACAGAGAAAAACAAGAATCATATACTTTCTTTGTAAAGGCTGAAGATGGTGGCAGGGTATCACATTCTTCAACTGCTAAAGTAACCATAAATGTGGTTGATGTCAATGACAACAAGCCAGGTTTTATTGTTCCTCCTTCTAACCACTCCTATGAATTGGTTCTACCATCCACTAATCCAGGCACAGTGGTCTTCAAAGTAGTTGCCATTGACAATGACACTGGCATCAATTCTGAGCTTCGTTACAGTATCATAGGAGGAAACACAAAAGGCCTTTTTGTAATTGACAAAACAACGGGAAATATCACACTGAAAGAAAAATGTGCTGTTGCAGACCTTGGTTTACACAGACTAATAGTTAAAGTTAAGGACTTAGGGCAACCTGATTCTCTCTACAGCACTGTGATTGTCAATCTTTTTGTGAATGAGTCAGTTTCTAATGTGACCCTGATTCATGAATTGATGCAGAAAAGTATAGAAAGAGCAGTGACACAGAATATTGAGACAGTTGATGCATCCTCACCAACAATTGACTATGTTAAAATCATGGTTGCTATTGTTGCAGGCACTATAACTGTTATCTTAGTAATTTTCATTACTGCTGTTGTAAGATGTCGTCAATCACCACAACTTAAGTCTACTCAGAAAACCAAACAAAATTCTGAATGGGTCACTCCAAACCCAGAAAACAGGCAGATGATAATGATGAAGAAAAAGAAAAGGAAAATGAAGAAGCATGTCCCCAAAATGTTGTTGCTAAACTTCGTCAGTATTGAAGAAACGAAGACAGATGATGCCAGCAATGATGGAACTGGGGTTGCACTAGATCTCCCAATTGAACTTGAAGAACAGAACATGAGCAAGTACAAATGGGGCACAACACCAAGTACCTTCAAACCCGAGAGTCCTGATTTGGCCCGGCACTACAAATCTGCCTCTCCACAGCCAACCTTCCAGATTCAGCCTGAAACTCCCCTGAACTCGAAGCACCACATCATCCAGGAACTACCCCTTGATAATACCTTTGTGGCCTGTGATTCCATCTCAAAGTGTTCCTCTAGCAGTTCTGATCCTTACAGTGTATCTGAATGCAGCTATCCAGTAGCAATGTTCAAGACTCCTGTGTCTATACACACCAGACTGGTAGGTAATCCAAGTTTCTAACTAAACAGTCTAAATGAATATTATTATTATTTTCAACTAATGTAAAACTTTACATAATATACTGACTTGAAAGAGGGGTAAATATAATCATAATGTACAAAACATTTGAGATAAATATGTGAGTTCATTTAAGTTGATTAAAATATCTAAACAAAATAAGTGATTTTTTGTATGAAATTTAAGCATAAGATGGTGATTATAACAGGGCTTATTTTTCTTCAGGTAGTAGTATGGTGCCATTATAATGGGAAAATTTCAAGGCTTCTAGCTTCTAGCACTACTCTAATTACTATTGTGTGAGTGAACAGAAAATTTTGAGCTACTACACACACAGTTCTTTAAAATCAGATAAACAGCTCTTTGTGCTATTGAGAATTGCATCTTCATTTGGGAAAAACTATGGCTTTCCAAAGCCATTAAATGGTACAATGATATCCACTTTCCATAAATTAACATGTTTCTTGTCTCCCCAAAAGCAGATTAGCAGTAATTTTCGGATTAGGTACTCCATGAATTTAGAAAAATAATGGCAAGTTTAATCTTATCCTCAAAGCAATGAATAAAATATATGTGAAATCTCAATTTTAGATAAATAGTTAAATAGCTGCATATTTATACAAGACAGTCAGAATCTGTTAGGGGATATTCTATAAAGTAATGAATTTTGGAAAGTGCAGTGTATTTACTTTTTATAAGGGAAGCAAAGGAAAATAAGAACATAGTAAAACTCGAGAAATATGTCCATAGTAATTTAAAGTCAATATGAAAACTGGAGTTTTCATCACTGATTAAAACTCATATTCCATGTCTAAACGAAAAAAATCTGAACAATTAAAATGATTATTTCTCAATAAGGTTAAGTGACAGAATTTATCTATTTTTAATTCTCTCTCTCTCTCTCTCTCTCTCTCTCTCTCTCTCTCTGAAGTATGCCCCACGTTCAGTTAATTTTTCTGACTAACTCTTAAAGAATTATTTATCCCATTTGCAATACATAAAATCTTCAGAAAAGTTATTTAGGAATAATAAAACAGTAGCAATGCAAAAGTCAAAAGAGATTTTTTATCATGCCAAGTTACAGATTTTGAAGATTTCTACTACATTTTAAAATATCCATTCAGAGTAATGTCTCATATGTTTGGAAATGTTTGCAAGAATCGAAATAATTCAAATATACACAGAGTTAAATAATATATAATATTAGTGTTTCTATTTTAATCACAGAGTGAAGGTAAGATACTCATTCAGTTGTGGGTGGAATTTTGCTGTAATAAGCTTGTAATTAAATGCTGTTGCAGAAGATAAAATGAGGTTTTGTCTTTGCATAGAATTCTTGTTATGCTGTGAGAGATCTTATAGCACAGTTCATCTACAATTTGATTGAGTCCCATATTTATGTACACTGCTGCATCGAATATGGGCAATCCACATAATAAATGGTTAATATCATCTCATGGTGTGTTATTGTTTACATTAAACCACTAAAATGCCCTTATTTTCTAATTTTATTACTATTTCCAGGCTTATTATAAATATTTTGCAACAAAAAGGTAGTTTATATGAGTAACATTTAATGTATGTTGCATATTTTGACAGTAGTTTTCCTGGGGTAAATGTATGAATGCTTTAAAAAGCATACAAAGGATGGCATTTAAGAACTATGTTATTTTTTACTAACCGGTTTAAACTTAATTAATAGATCAAATTTTGGTTCTGGATGATTTTGAAGATTTAGAAATAGTTTATGAAGCACAGCGTTATCTGTCCCAACTGTACTGTCTATACACACACATCATGATGTTTTCTTTCTACACCCCTTCCTTTGTCTACATCTGTCAAAGGTGGGCACTCCATTGTCATTCAACTAACTTAGGTGCTTGAACTCAACACCACAGTCCAACACAGTTCAGCATTCTACAACAATAGTGAGTCATTCAAAGAAGTTGTCTACCATAGCCATTTACATCTCAGCTTAATATTATGGCCCCATGATGTATACTTCATTTTTATACTTTTCTCCTGGATGGTTAAGACCTAGATAGATCAAGACTTATATACCAACACATGAACTTTATATTTCCTATGTGGTCAGTGAAGTCCTCTCAGGGTTTATCTTGTAGTCCTGTACATTATTCCGTAGTTCCTTTGTCTGTGTCATCCATGTGGATGAGTCACGGCCAATGCTTGACGAGTTTGCTCTCCCTGAGAGCTTGAGATAATTCTATGAGAGACAAGATCTGCACTAATGGTGGTTGGACAGGATATTATGTCAGCTTCTAGTACTACAGTCATCCACTATGAAAATAATTATTGAATTTTTGATATAATTCAGGTATAAAAATAAGATAAGTAAACAGCTACACTCTTAATTCACTGATAAGAGATATCTGCTAATATAATATCTGTAAATATAATATCATGTATGCACCTTATACAATACCAAAACATTATGAAAACAGTTTGCAATGTATTAATTTATCGAATCTGTATTGTTAAGGTGTCTTGAAACGCTCTAATTGACATTTGTAGTTCAATAAAATAAAAAATAATAAATAAATAAAGACATATACTGAAAAAAATAAAAATGATAAATAAAAATAAAAATAAATTTCTGTAAAACAAAACAAAAAGAATAGAAATAGTTTATGAGGTAAACTAATTTTTCTTGAGTATATAAACAGGCAGAATGAAGGCACTGATGAAAAGAAAAAAGTGAGCATTTTGCAACTATTCTCATTTGTTTTTGATATTATTCAATTTTCATCAACTTAGTTAAATTAATAACCCTTTCCTATGATGATAATTAAATTAAACAGCTAACAGATCTTTCAGTAAACATACGACAAATGCCTTCATGTGTTAGGAAAAATGTGAAAAGAACTAAGAATGAGTTACTGGTGATATTAAAGTTTTAGTTAACTAAAAGTGCTCTATTAAAATAAGTGAGTTATCACATAATGTTTGATTTCCTCACATGTAAAAATATATGTTTTATGTTATAGTCTCATAGTTGTTTCATACTCATTATTATCATTTCATTGTGAAATTGTGAACTTAGCTAATAGCAAGGCTAACAAAAATATAAAAATTGTTTGTAAACAATTGTGCTACACTTGCCATATTTTTATTCCTTCTGTATACTTTTGAATTTATGACTAATGCCAGGAAAATAATCTTCTGTTCACTGATATTGCAGGATGCTAATCAAAAAGAATGTATATAGCAAGTGAAATTATATATAGAAAAATTAAAATACAGAATGTATGTTTTTAGAAAGTATATAGAATAGGAGCCTGTATCAATCAGTATAATAAAAATACATTGCTAATAAAATTCAGCCAGTGAAAGAAAATATTGTTGTTACCAAATGTCAAACTTTTATTTTCACAATACGTTAAGCAGAATAATGTATTTTCAAAATGAGGGTTCAGTATTATAGTAATATTCCAATCAATAAATATTTATCCAAATAGAAATAAGTCTGCTAAGAAATAAAATTATGCTAGTAGGATATAAGATACAAAAAGTCATATTAGAAAATTTCCATTTTAAAAGGGAATAAAATAGCTTTCTTAGAATAGAATTGTCCTGACCATTTGTTCAGAAAAACACAAAGCTGTCATTGTGTAGGAATTTATCTATTGCATGAGACCTTCTATATCTGCCGAACATGTTGTATTTCTGTGGCATCAGTTTCTGCATGTACTATAGAAAATTCTCCATTTATAATTGTGCTGGAAATTTAAGAATACAAATCCATAGATGATTGTTCATTAATATCTTTCAGAGAAAGTACTTAATATTTGTTTCTCATGACTCTAGAAATTTTAAGTATAGAAACTATTTAGAATAAATTTTGTTAATTTTCATATACATGAAATACATTACTAGAATCAAGAGCTTCTTAGCACAGTTCTTCCATTAAAATATGTTGAAGACCAGGTATTTGAAAAATCTGAAGGAAATTGAAAGTACTATTTTTGAGGAGTCCTGTATGTACCAATCACTGCCTTAGATATTTATTTAGGTTACTATATTTTTCAAAATCTAAAAAATATTTTAACAAATTTCTGTAATTTGAGTTAAATAATCTTGAAATTTTGTAATGATGAAATAAATGATGAAAGTTTTGGAAAGTTTTAACACATGGCTTAAATCATTCTGTAGATACATTGGATTCAAATGATAACAGCATCTTAGTTTCCTGGAATAGGACTAAAATTAACTTGATTAAAGTAAATAACTGACTTTATATATCTGTATTTCCGTATGTGAATTTTAGCCATGTAGCATGCTTTGCAAATAAGATTTGTAGGACACAACAATCTGATTTTGATAACATGTTATTTTTCTTGTCCTAGACTGATTCCAGGACATCAACTATTGAAATCTGCAGTGAGACATAACTTTCTAGCAATAGCAATTCAATTCTTTTACCAAAGTATTTGAATGAATTGTAGCTTTAAAATTTGGCTAAGATCGTCACATCACTAATCTGGCAATCGAAACATATATATACTGATATTTAACATGTCTATAGTTAAACATGGAATTACTTTCCCTATCTGATTGCTAAGATTTAAGTATCATTACCAGAAGTTTGGAAGTGAGGTGCAGATGCAAGAGGTACACTATGAAAGTTTTCAAGACAGCAAGATATTTTTGAAACAACCCCCCCAAAACAATAGGACATTTACTCCAATCTTTTGAAAATATACACAAAACATTGTCAACAAAAACTTGTAGTTACCAACTACTCTTCATAAAAATAGAATGGTAGAAAATAATTTTCTAGGGATTTTATGATGATTACAACCACACTATAACCACTTTGATCATGAATCTTATTTTTGATGTAAGCAAGTTATTATTTTCTAATAATTTTAGTATTTATTTATTTATTTTCTGTATTTAGAAAATACAGACATGGCCTACAGGGTCTCACTACATAGATCGGACTTGTAGTGATTCTCCTGTTTTCAGTCTCCCAAGCACTGGTATTCCAGGCTCACATCACCACACCCAGTCTCAATGAGCCCCTGGGGCAGGCAGGGCCGGCACGGTACACCAGCAATCAAACCCAGGCTTCTGCTTTGCTGAAGCAGGCACTTTAGTCCACTGAGCAATCTGGCCATCCTTTTAATAAATTTTAAAATTAAAATGTTCTTTCTATTTATAAGGAAGTAAAAGAAAACAAATATTGCCAAGCATGATGGTACACACCTGTAGTACAAAGTGCTGTGATCCCAACACATTGAGGCTGAAGCAGGAGAATCACTGAGAGTTCAAGACCACTCTGGATCACAAAGTGATGTAAAGGCAAGCCTGAACTGCATAGTGATACCCTGTCTCAAAAAGACAAAAACAAAATAAGATGCTCTTCATGCTCCCTGTTATTTAAGAAATCCATCATTATTTGTTTATTATGATGTAAAGGCATTTAGAAGAGAGTCATGGCCCTTAGCACTTCAAATTATTATAACTCTTAGCCATTTAATGTGTAGGTGATATTTAAAATAAGCCTGTTAAAATTTGTGTTCTCATTGATTCAATAATGAATCATTTTTTGCCTCCAATAGTATGTTTTTTGAGCATATGTACCATCAAACTGCTTAAACCGTAAGTAGTTGTTTGTAATTTCTGAAGGTAACTCCTTCTACTGGCAAATAGAAATATCATGTAAGTTGCAACATTATTTTAATAATTATCAATGTAGTAGAAAAATACTTAAAAGTTAAATTTACCTTTGTGCAATATAATCACACAGGATAATTTTGTAGCCTCACCCTGTTTCTTCTTGATAAGTTAAATATTTCAGTGTGAGACAAATCTTTCCCTAAAAAACGTAAAAATTGAGCCAATTTAATATATTTCAAACGTGAGCCCACTGCAGGTGACATGATAAACTAAACATGGGAATTCTGAAATCCACACTTTCAGTGTAATTGTAATTAAACCAAGACCCAAAAAGAACATCTGGGTTTCAAGTCTCTCATAACATAGTACTGTGGCTTCAAGATCACTTGTGTATATAATAATTACATAAATGCATTTTAAATGATTGTGCCGTGATTAATCATATCCCTCCGTTTTACATGTTTGTGAGCTAAGGGAAGGAAACTCATTTTATTCCATTTGATTTTGCTTATGATTAACTCCTAATTATCACTCTGTATACATATATATGTGTAAATATATACATATATGTAGAGAGAGAGAAAGAGAGAGTGACAGACAGACAGATAGACAGACAGACTGATTGATTGATGGAGACAGGCTATTAAAAACTTTTCTTAAAGGTTTTATGAGTATCTGTTCATAGAACATGAAAATAGAAAAAAAAATTAAGGATGTATGTTACTCCATCTCTCAGAATGCAGTTTATTTGAGTAGAGAACTTCTAAACTGATTTTGTACCAGATCTTTGTGCTAAAATATTTGTCTATATGTGCCAATAATGAGACTTACCGGTATTGAAATTGGGTCAATGATGAAAATAGACTATTTTTGACATTTAACTGTACGTGATTTATGATTTTTTTATTTGAGGGAATATTTATATTTGAGAACCATACAGTGACATTGAGTCTAATTTTTAACAAAAGTCAAAGAGGATAAAAATAGATATCTCTGTACTTATGTCCTTTCTAGCAGCTTATTTGGAGACACTTTTAATTTAATTCTCATTATTATAAGATGAGATCTCAGACGTCTTCCAATGCCTTTGTTGGTGTTAGAAGTGTTGTTAAAATCCTGTCTTGTTATGAACTTAGTAAACAGAGAAAGACAATTTAACAAGTCTTCAGACTAGCAATCATAGAAAAAGAAAAGAAAATTTTCATTTATTTTTCTCAATTATTAGTATACTATTTAATAGTCACTTAAAATGTACTAGATATTTCTTCCTTTACAGACACTTTTAGTAAGCATATTTTATTAAAATTAACATTTCATAAATTAATAAAACAAAACTGTGAAAGTGTGCCTCAAATTACTTTAAATATAAAAATTTATTTTAGCATTAAAATACATAAGCCATTATAGTTGTGATTTTGTCTTTAGGTACAACAATAAAAATAATTCTAAATTCATCTATTAATTAATGTTTTATGTGCTATTTTGTTCATTGACCACTCACTCAACACTGTTAATAAGACTCACTTTAAAATAATTTTCAAAGTTAAATTTAGATTCAATAAATAAATCACTACTTTGCACAATATTTACATATCTTATTTCAACACAAAACACTAAAGTCTCATGCTATTTTCTAGTAATCTGTGGAATTCACTTTAATTATAAGCTATAATTTGGCGTTATGCTAAGTATGATGTTTTTCTTCATGTCAACAGAAATGATATAGGGCAGGCATATCTTCATCTTACAGGAATTTAAGTTACACTGTAAATGCTGTCTATAGTGATTTTGTTTAATAGACATTTGTTTTTAGATTTAAGTTTG